>CAUYRH010008512.1:0-20956 GCA_963574655.1 Perodicticus potto
TTATTCACTTTTCAGACATGCTATGAAAGAGCACCCCTCTGCTGCTCAGCAAGCATTTGTAGCTTGTACAGTGGCAGAATGGGCCAAAAGCTTAGTGTTGTGACCTGTTTTAAGAATAAAGTATCTTGAAATTAAAAAAAAAAAAGAAAATGTGGATACAATTTACCAAATGGAACTCACTAAACTGCAGAATTGTGACTCTCTGAAAGACAGATTCAAGTCAAGCAGCTTTCCTAATTTCTATGTATCTCTCCCCTCTGAGACATATCCTGATCTCAGGAACCATGCACTCAAAATGGCAACCATCTTTGGCAACACTTATGTCTGTGAACAGACTTTTTCCAGAATAAAACATCTGAAATCTCCAACCAAATCTAGACTAACTGATGCACACATGCATCACTTGTTACGACTAGCAGTGACAAATATGGAACTGGACATTGACCATCTCATTTGCCAAAAGCAGGCCCATAGTTCCCATTGAAATACTGGTACGTTTGTTGATTTAACTTTATTGGTTCTTCATTTTAAATATTGTATTTGTTCCTGTTTTGTTTTTTTACTTCAAAATAAGATATGTGCAGTGTGCATAGGAATTTGTTCATAGTTGTTTTTTTTTTAACTATAGTCCAGCCCGCCAACAGTCTGAGGGACAGTGAACTGGCCCCCTGTTTAAAAACTTTGAGGACCCCTGCTGTGAGAAGTGATGCCACGGCACTCTACCCAGGGTGACAGCTTGAGGCTCTGTCTGAAAAAAAAAAAGAAAAGAAATTTCAGTCAACTCAATAAGACAAGGAAAAAGGCTGTAAGAATTGGGAAAAAATAGTTTCAGGCATAACTAGAAATTAGGTCAGGAGGAGAGGATACACTCTGTTTATCCAATCTTTGCCTCTACTTTTTAGGCAATTCTTGGGCAATTTTTAGGCAATTTCCTCACAATTACCGTGAGTTTCAAAGCAATGTCATCAACAACTACTTAGATTTAACTATGAATTTAGCTTATTTCTCTGCTTGCGATTTTTTCTCATGCATGTATTCCATTTATCTCTTCTTTAAATTAATATTTTATGTAGAGTACATCCTTGAGTAGTTATTTAATAAATGTTCTGAAAGTGGGGCCAACTATTTGAGATCTTGTAGATGATTGTTAATTTAAAATCATTTCCCCTGGAACTTTGCTTTGATCACTTTTAGTATCAAATGTAATTATTGAGGAATCTGTTACCAATGAGATCTTTTTCTTTCTAGATAATCTATTCTTTCCCTTTAAAATCTTTTATGATTTCTTCCTTGACTTTGAAGACTTGAAATTTCATCAGGAAGGATCTATTAGATGTGTGGATTTTTTTTTTAAATCATCTGTTGGCTCGGCACCTGTGGCTCAAGCAGCTAAGGCGCCAGCCACGTACACCTGAGCTGGTGGGTTCAAATCCAGCCCAGGCCCATCAAACAACAATGACGGCTGCAACCAAAAAATAGCCAGGCATTGTGGCGGGCACCTGTAGTCCCATCTACTTGGGAGGCGGAGGCAGGAGACTCCCTTGAGCCCAGGAATTGGAGGTTTCTGTGAGCTGTGATACCACAGCACTCTATCCAGGATGACAGCTTAAGGCTCTGTCTCAAAAAATAAATAAATAAAATCATCTGTTTGGTACTGAATAAGCACTTTCAATCAAAAGATTTAAATTTTTATTAAGCTCTTAAAAATGATTTTCTAGGACGGCACCCATAGCTCAGTGGGTAGGGTGCCGGTCACATACACAGAGGCTGGCAGGTTCGAACCTAGCCCAGATCAGCTAAAAAACAATGACAACTGCAACAAAAAAATAGCCAGGTGTTGTGGCAGGTGCCTATAGTCCCAGCTACTTGGGAGGCTGAGACAAGAGAATCACTTGAGCCCAAGAGTTTGAGGTTGCTGTGAGCTGTGATACCATGGCACTCTACCCAGGGTGACAGCTTGAGAGTCTTTGTTTTAATAAAGAAAAAAAAATATTTTCTAAATTTCATTGCTAGGTCCTTTCTATCATAAAAACAGAGGTCCTGGGGTCTTGTCACTGGGAAAAGAAACTCTACAAGCTGTGGTTGCAGGGACCAGAGGTAGTAATTAGATATACTCATATATCTACAGATAATCTGGGTTTCAACAAGTGGTTTGAGCTCCTAGTAGAATGTAGGCACCTTTCCACATGGCTTTGAGTTTCAGCAACAACATCCAGTTAAGACCTTTGGTGACAACAACTATAGCATCAAAGGTGACACTGTAGCTTCAGGACAAGTCCTAGGGTCCTTCTACCTGAAAGTGGCTTGTTCTGCTCCTCAGAACAAGTGGGGATTCAAGAGATGCTATAGGTACTTCAAACTGCAAAGGCAGATCCTTACCCCTCTTTCTACCAAGCTACAATATAGAAAGACTGAAAAAAGGCCAGGCATGGAGGCTCACGCCTAGCACTCTGGGAGGCTGAGGCAGGAGGATCACTTGAGGTCAGAATTTTGAGACCAGCCTGAGCAACAGTGAGACCCTGACTCTACAAAAAATAGAAAACAATTAGCTGGGCATGGTGGTGTGCACATGCAGTACCAGCTACTATGGAGGCTCAGACAGGAGGATCACTTGAGTCAGGAGTTTGAGGTTACAATGAGCTATGATGATGTCAATATACTCTAGCTTGGGCAACAGAGCAAGACTTATCTCAAAAAAAAAAACCACTGAAAAAAATATATACTTAATGTGTTCAGTAATCTGAGGTTGTGTGTTAATTTCATATGGCTGCTATAACAAATTACCAAACCTCAGGGGCTTAAAACAACACAAATTTATTGTCATTTAGTTTCACAGGCCAGAAGTCTGACATGGCTCTCACTGTGCTCAGATAATTGGAGGGTTTAGGGACCATCTGTTCCTTGCCTTTCTAGCTCCTAGAGGCCACCTCCATTCTTTGGCTCCCTTTCCTCCACCTTCAAAACCAGCAGCACTGCATGTCTCTACCATTCTTCCCTGGTCACATCTCCCTCTGACCACTGGGGAAAGTTTCTCTGTTTTTAAGGATGAATGTGATCAGGTTGTGCCCATCTTCCCTCCTTATTCCCAAATTCTTTCACAAATAATTGGAGAAATAGATTCTTAAATTCATATACGTCACCAGCCTTCATGATGATGTCTTTTCTTCATTATCTTATGAACAGGATTTTATAATAGATCACAGGATCAAAGCTAACATGAGATGAGGGATGCATCCATTCACTTTTAGCATCAGCACCTATGTGTCCCAGGGAGTGAGGGTCTCATTCGCCTTGCCCTAGTCCTGGCCCTGAGACACTGTAAACCCATACAGAAATCATTATTAATACAGTCATAGTGCTACTCACACTCTGAGAGTGTGATGCAAGTTATTTAAATAGCAGATGCTGTCATCACATATCACCAAGGAAGTGACCCTGCAGAAGTAAGTTTTAGGAAAATATGTGCTTTAGATCATGTATGCTTTATAGTAAAACATTATAGACCCAAAATATTGCTCAGCTAAACATACCCCTCTGCCCCCTAGCGTTAGAGTTAGCCAAGCAATATGAAACATTAAATTGCAAAACAATAAAAAATCATTTAAATGCAAAAACACTCAGCAAGTATATACTCAGTAGGAGCTTTACAAGGTCAGCAAGTTGAATAAGAAGCCAGACTGAGCAATGGAATATTGACAATGGACCCTGGGAATGCATTTGTTTTAATTTTTGAACACAAAATTATAGTTTTCTTTAGCAGTTCAGTAATTACTGAATAGTAAATAGCCTTCAGTTGCCATAAAAATGAAAGCCTATTCAATTCCGTGTCATATCTGCGTAAGAAAAGACTTAATGTTCAGACAAATTTGCTGTCAACTGACCACACTTTGGCAAGAGGACGTGAAGGTGAAACAGAAAGGGTAGATACAATTTAGAAAGTACAGTTTGACAGCATATCTGCAGATATAGAAGTTCCACACTCACCACAGTGGTTTACAACATCATTGTCATCTCACAAAGAAACACTGTGCCCCTTTAGAGCTAAGTATCACTCTATCCCTACTTGTCCTCCCCTTTCACTACTACCATCCCCACCACACAGCTCAAGCAACTAGATTACTTTCTGACTCTATAGATGTCCCTATTCTGGATTTTCATATGAACGGGATTATCTAATATGTGATCTTTTATAAATGGCTTCTTTCACTTAGCATAATGTTTTCAGGGTACATCCATGATATACTGTGTATCAGTATCACATTTTTTTTATTATATCATAGTTGTGTACATTAGTGCAATCATGGGGTACAATGTGCTGGTTTCGTATACAATCTGAAATATTTTTATCCAACTGTTCGACATAACCTTCATGGGATTTTCTCATTTATTGTATGAAAACATTTGTATTCTGCATTTAGTAGGTTTCACCTGTACCCTTGTAAGATGCACCATAAGTGTGATCCCACCATTTACGCTCCCTCCACCCCAACCTCCCCCTCTCCTCCCCTCCCTTGCCCATTTCCCCATAGTACCACATTTTTTAATGGCTAATTAATATTTCATGGTATGAATAGACCACATTTTGCTTCTCCATTCATCCATTACTAGACATTTAGATTGTTTCCACCTTTGGGATAGTATGAATAACATTATTATAAACATTTACATGTAAGTTTTGTGTGAACATTTGTTTTCATTTCTCTTAGGTATGTATTTATTTATACCTAGGAATGGAATTTCTGGGTCATCTGGCAATTCTCCACCTCATTAAGGAACTACTGGACTGTCTTCCAAGGTGGTTGTACCATTTTACATTCCAACAAGCAATGTATAAGGATTCTAATTTCTCCACATCCTTGCTAACACTTGTTACCACCTGATTTTCTGATTCTAGCCATTCTAGGACAAGTAAACTGGTATTTCATTGTGCTTTGATTTGCATTCCCTGCCACCTAATGATTTCAGCATCTTCTTATGTGTTTACTTGCCATTTGTGTATCTACTCTACAGAAATGCCTATTCAAATCCTTTGCCCATTTTTCAATTGGGTTATTTGTCCTCTTATTGTTGAGCTGTAAGAGTTCTTTATATATTCTGGATATGAGTCCCTTATTAGATGTGATTTGCAAATATTTTCTCCCATTTTATGAGTTGTCTTTTTATTTTTTTGATGTGTCCTTGGAAGCTGCAGTCCCTAAGCCCCTGGTTCTTTGCACACAGTTCAGTGAATACCCATTTGCTTTTCAGCAGAGTCAGAGGTTGGTCAAAGAATTGTCTTAGAGCTTGCCAGAGGGCAGAGTGATCTCTGAGTTAATTACCTAGAATTCCAGTGACTACTTCTTTTTTCTCATCCTTATGTGACTTTCTAACAAAAGGACATTAGTACACCTTGCAAGGCTTAGTTAGTTGCCTTACAAATAAACAGAGCTTGTGAAGCTGGCCAAACCCAACAAAACATAAGGAAGTCGATAGCTTTCTTATAATTATCACCAAGAAATATAATGGGGAAAAATCCCACTAACATAAAATACATATAAATAAACTAAATCAGCAATGTGCAAGAAAAAAGGTAAGGCGGGAAAATATTTGGCATATCTGACTGATAAGGATTTAGTCATCCTTTTTTAAAGGAGGAGGAGAATTACCAATCAATGAAAGAGAACTTCCTTCATAGAAAACTGCAATTGGCAAAAACAGGCAGGTCACAAGAGGAAGGGGGTTTTGATGCTCTGTCAGATTGAGTCAGAGACTGTCAAGGGAGATAGCAAACCAGAGGAAGGAGATGGTACATGGTAAAGGGGCAGATTTAGTATTTATGTGAGTCTCTACACAGTAGTCCCCCGATATATGTGAGGATTGGTTCTAGGACCCCCACCTATACCAGAATTGATATATATTCAAGTTCTGCAATTGGCCGTGTAGAACCCACATATATAAAAGCAGACCTTCTATATGCAGAGTCTGCAGAACTCTATATGCAGAGTTTGTATCTTGTAAAAACTGTATTTTCCATTCATCTTTGATTGAAAACAATCTTTGTATGAGTGAAACTCAAGCAGTTCAAGGGTGTGTTGTTCCATAGTCAAGTGCAGTTAAAAGAAAACCCTATAGGACCCAATCTCCTCAACTCCTTCTGTATTTTGGGAAGATGGAGTGTTTCCAGTGGGGAAATGGTGCTGGGACTGCTTCTCTTCCTTGACAAGGTAAGTACAAACACATGCATTGTAAGATCATCATCAAGAAGTATAGTTTCTTGAACCTCAGCAATCCTCAAAGTATGTTCCCTAGAGCAGGGCCATCAGCACCACCTCGGAACTTGAAGAAAGGGCAATTCTCCAGCCCCATCCCTAACCAATGGAATCAGAAACCCAGGGTATTGGTAGGGTGGGTGGTGGGTGGGGAAGGAGCCATCTGTGTTTACTGAGCCACCCAGATGATTCTGACGTACGCTAATCTCCAAGAACCCCTGCCATAGGCGGTGCTGCAGCTCACATCTGTAATCCTAGCACTCTGGGAGGCAGAGGTGGAAGAATCACTTGAGCTCAGAAGTTTGAGAACAGCCTGAGCAAGAGAGAGACCCTGTCTCTACTGAAAATACAAAATTCAGCTGGGTGCTGTGGCAGGAGCCTGTAGTCTCAGCCTCTTGGGAGGCTGAGGCAGGAGGATTACCTGCCCAGCAGTTTGTGGTTGCTGTGAGCTAGGCTGATGCCATGGCACTTTAGCCTCAGCAACAGAGTGAGATTGTCTCAAAAACAACAAAACCCCTCCTGCCATAGATAAAAGTTTTCCTGTATTGTTTTGTTTTTTAGAAATTAAGATAAGTAGTTTGTGTATGTGAATCCTTCTTATAGGAATTAACTCATATTAAAATGCTTATGTATTACATTTGAAAAATTAAATCTTATAAGGTATTAAGCTTCCATATCTCATTAAGTAAAAGATGAATGGAGGTGGGTCGAGGAGAGGGTGGTTCTGGGTTGGTTGGTTGATTGATTGGCTTATCTTAAGAAAGAGTCAGTGGAACGACACACGGAAAAGGGAATGAACACACACATCCCAGGTCCTGAAGGAAGAACATGGTTTAGTCAGCTGCTTCCATCTCTTTCTCCTTGAATTTTGCAGTGACCCCTGGATCCATGGCCAAAAACATCTCAGAAATAAGCCTTAGAGCTGTGAAGTGGATTTACCAGGAAAATATTCATAAAGGCTGCCATGGTAACACTTCCCCAATGGTTTTTTTCCCCTTTGGGACTCCATTTTCTCCAATAGAATAAAGAGAGGGAGTGAAAATATCCTTTAGAATCTAAAAATAGATCTGCCATTCGATCCTGAAGACCAAAAAAAATCTTTTAATATATTTTAAATTATAATGAAAGGAACATTTTACTTTAAAACTTTGGCCATTAATCCAAATTTCCTTGCTTGCACTCTTTCTCTGTGGTCCATTGTTGACCTGGGGTGGACCACTGGAAACTGGATAGTGAAGTCTTTCCCATTGTTAGATCCCAAGGCCGGCCCCTCACCATCCTGAGTCTTTCATTCAGACCGACTAAGGTCGAGTTCTGTCCTGCCTAGCTTCTCCACATGCAGCTTTTCTCAACGTGGATTGATGCCCCCACCTTTCCACTTAGATACTCCTAAGGACTTTTCACTACTTAGTGTACATAATACACTACGAGGAGAAAAACCCTTTGACCACAAAGCCTGGCTGGGATGCCGACTACTAACTTTCACAGGCAGCACCCTACACATGTCAATTTTCACCTTGTATTAGAATATTTATTCCGCTTTTCTGTGTATTTATTTGCCTCTTTGGTTGGCCTATCCACCGTCACGCTGCACGGAGAGAGCTGCCATCAGGGCATCCATGACATCTGACATGCATAGCACCGGTAAACACCTGCAGCAGTAACTGAGACACATGGATGCTCTACGTTGCATTATCTCCAACGGCACACTAACATTTAATTTAAAAGTTCTTCATGTGAGTTATAATAATTGGTGATCGACATCGTTCAACTTGGTAAAAGTACATGTGAATCATCCATAAGACAACAGCAAGCTATGGGCATGTACTCAAGAAAATAAAGTACTGAATCCATGCTGATGCATAGTATGTGTGCAGGTAGGCTTTGAGTGAGATTGTTAAACCGCATCTATGGATTAATTCTTCTGTCAATCCTTAAAGAAAAATAAGATATGAAATGTTACCAAAACATAAAAGTATTGTTAGGTGATGTAATTGAGTGTAATGACTGTAAAATGAAAATGTCAAGGTAACCAATGTACATTCTGAAATTAGATATGGCACAGTAGTGCCTTCTGGAAAATCAAAAAGAATGAGGCTTGGTAAATGTATTGAATATCACAATATCTTCATTTGTTACTTTTTTTAGACTTCCTATGAAAATGGATTCATTTAGACATAATTCAGATATTATAAAAATTACCTATTTAAAAAGTAGACCTCAGTAATTTTTTTAGTGTATATAACACATTGTTATCATCCAAAACCAGCTTTAGAACTTCTCCATCACCTCAGTTCCCTTGTTCCCAATTCCCACTTCATGCCGTCCCTCATCTACTTTCCAATATGGAAAATTTTTACAAATGGAATCATACGAGATGTGATTGTGACTGACTTTTTTACTTAGCAACCTTTGAAGTTTATTCATATTTCTACATGTACCATATTTTAAAACTTTGTGGAAAGCATAGCCTCAATATTAACTAATTTATTAATTCTATTTTTTCTTTATTTTAATTCATGGATTTCTTTTTTGAGGATGATGTCAATTTCTTTATATTCCCTTAGTTTTATTTTGAAGGTTTATTTAAGTCAAAGAATTTGCACTTCCCAATAAGTAAAGATAATACAGAACACTATCTTTCTCCCACCGTGCAGATGGAAAACAATGTCTTTAATAATACAATTAAATTCTCTTGAGGAATGCACAGTGATCAGAGTCCTGATTCACTATACGAACACCAGGGATAACACGTGAAAAAAAGCCCCTTTGCAATAATTGAAAAACTCATTTATTTCATCTATTACAAATAGACAAATATTTAGGGGGAAAGTGCCTTTTCAAAAACAGTGAATACATCTAAAATGTAATATCTTTTATCGTCTAAACATAAAAAGGACATTTTTTTACAATTATTTGAATACATTTTTATATTTTTCATGACTAATGATTTGTGACAAAGGTCTTTGAAGAAGGAGAGAAAAGTAGAGATGGAAAAATAATATTTAATGAATAAAGAATAAATGCCACGCTCAGTAGAGAATCTTGAATTAATAGGAAAGAAATAAAAGGTGGGATGGGAAATAAGAGATCATTTTCTGATCTCTAATAACCATTGAATATATTATACAAACATTTCAGATTTTTTACTTCACTTTCTACCTGTAAATCCATCAAAGAACGATAATGGAAAATGTGTAAGAACACAAAGAAGGGCACACAGTTCTGGCTCATTTACCAGTTGGCTCTGGGAGCCTGGTTAAGACTCAACTTTTTACATTTCTTTTCTTTCGGTCAATTTAACTCAGTAACTATTTCCTGAAAGAATGTATGTACTACGTTCTTGGAATCAAGAAACCTATAGTCTATAAAAGAGAAAGAAGAGGTAATTATATTCCTACCTGAAATGAGACCTTGGTCAAAATGCCCACCAGCTGCTACTTCTGCTAAAGATATATATTTTTTTATTCTCTTTTATCCCTCAAAACTTCACTGTATGTTTTCTCAGAACAAGAACACATACTACCATCCACAGTAAAATAACAGGTTTTATTCGTTGAAATGATTCATGCTCTGGACACCCATATAGCAACAAAGCAAGCACTCACATAGGAAACAGATCCGCGTAGAATATTCTTATTGTCTCAGGAAAAATACACCACTTCTCCAATTTGCAATCACCCGATCTATAAACTAAGGATGATGATAACTGTCTTGTTCTTTTGTTCTAAGAATGTAAAAAGGCTACATTCTGTATGCAGGTACAGAAGACGTTTCCCGGCACCAGAAATGGCAGTTTTCTTTATTAATATTGCTTTTTTTTCATCATCATCATCATCACTATATTTTCATTTTTGAACCAGATTCGTTAGGTGAAGCTTTTGAAAATCAGTGCAAAATATTTGTGGAATCATCTAACCACATCTTTGTTTCATCCACAGCCCACCGTATGATCTTGGGGAATTTCACTGCGTCTCAGCTCTTTACTTTGTAATATAAGGACGGTAATAACATTTATCTCAATGGATTGATGGAATGATTAAATGAGATAACACATACTGTAGTGATCACAGTTTCAGACACATGGTGAATGTTCAAAAATACTTTTTTTAATAATTATACATTGTTTGCCCCTTTCTTCAGACATTCTATTTTGAAAAACAGTAAACAATAAATGGTAATCATTAAGAATGGAAGTTTATTTTTGTGTACTGACAACATGAATTGTTGAATCCTCTAAGAAAGAGGCATGGGACTAATAATATAGCCATTCTTAAGGGAGGGAATGGACTCTGCTCTCATACACTGGAGATAACAAGGCTCCGATCAGGCTGAGTTGTCTCTTCATAAATGATGCAGAATTTCTCTTCTGGTTATTGAGCTATTCTATCAGGCAAGAGTATCTCTTTTCACAGAAAATTACCCCCTAAAAGGGACAAGCTATAAGCAACCAGATGAATGACCTAGAAAAGTCAGTGGAGTTGGAGGGAGTCTGAAAATTCTGAGAAGCAATAAGTGGGGAAAAAGTGACAGCTCATGCCTGATAGGAGAGCAAGTAATACGTGTCATACGGTGAGGAAATGGAAAGTATTTCTCGGAAGGAAGGATCCACTGATGATATTAGGCAGCTGCATGGAGCCTGGGAGACTAGGAAGAGATTCAAGACCATCAACATTAATAAATTGGAGGTCAGGGGATCATGCTGCTCATCTGTCAGTGTCACTGGTGATGAATGTTTTGAGGGGAAAGGTCAGTGGAAGAGAGGTGACTAGAGAATTCCGGAGGAACAGCACTCTTCTGTTAAACAGGAGGCTCTCGGAATACTGAAACGTGATCATTAAACCTGTCATGTCAGTGTGCCGCGGGGCCAACATGAAATCAGAATGAGGACTCTATGAGTTTTAGTAAACTGAAAAAGATGAATTGGAAGTAACGATAAAGATATACAACTCTCATGTACCTGTGATAATCAGAAATTAATTTAAAAATAGAGAAAGAAATAGAAAAGGAAATTTTTTTTTTCTATCCAACCATTACTTTTAAATAATTCAATGCAAAAATGTCAATTGCTGTTTGCAATGTACTCCTTTGAAAAAAAAGTAAGCAGGTGGTATCTAAACCGTTGAAAATGAGCCAACATTATGTTTTAGTTTGCAATTTTTTAGATACATCTGGTAAAAGTAATTTGTGAAGCAAATTCACAATCTCAGGTCAAGATCTAGGTTTGACAATGCCAAGAATTAGACAACGTGTGTTTTAAAATGGGTGCAAATTTATGTGACTTAGGATGGAAGACTTCACCTGTAGAGGGGATGTATTACCTCATTTTTAGATCGAGAGCTAATACACGTAGGAGGCAGGGCCTAGAGTTGAGCAGAATGTGCTTAAAATATGCTGGCCCAATTCTGTGAATTGGAGACAACCTGAAAAATGGGGAAATAAAGCCTATCTTTGGTTACTATTATAATTACATAAAATAATGCATATAAATCATCTAGTAACATAGGAGGCATGTGTTAGGTCACCAATATAGGACAGTGGCTTTCGTCGGTTTGGTCAAGTATGTACGAGCAGCTTCATGTATCACTAAATTGGGTCTTACCTTAGATCTTAACACTCATTTTAGGCATGAAATTCATTTAGTCAACTAATATCTATTTAGTCTCAGGTGCTTCTCAGGCGCCAGACGTACAGCAAGGCCGCACAAAGTCCCAACCTTGTAGAACTCATGCCCCAGTGAAAGGGAGACAGATGACTGACAAATACAGACACAGTGTACGTGAAGCTGCCAATATACAAAGGTCCTAAAGACGCAAAGTGTCATCTTGGGGGTCCAGGAGGGGAGGGCTGCACATTTGAGTGTATCTGGACGATAGCGACTTTAGAGGCAGCGGTCATCATCCATGAGAAGTTCATATGTGTGTAAGGCACGGGAAAGATGAGGGTGGGGCTGTGCAGACAGGAGAACCAGAGGGAAGGGCCTGAGTGGACACACACAGGGGGACGATGTGGCCGAGCAACAGTAAGCCTAGGAGCGGAATAGTTCTGAGAAGTAGCGACTGGCCAGGTCACTTGAGCCTTGGAGGCCATTCAAGGAAATCTGCTTTGTGTGCTGAGGGAGATGGGAAACCACTGAAAGTTACGAACAAAGGTGTGGCCAGTTGACTCACTACTCCACTTACTATTTTAAATGCCTCCAGGAATATTTATTTTAAATCCCCAGAACACCAATTAAAGAAGTTGTCATCCTTATTTAGACAAAGAAATGGAAGCTCAAAATGGTTAAGTCATTGGCCAGGGTCACGTGGCTGCCTAGTGGATGAGTTGGATTTCAACCCCAGGCAGGTTCAAATGTACTGAATTATAATAGAATCTTAGCAAGTTCTACTCTTTTTTTATTATCACCAGCCAAGTTTCTTTTAAAATACATTAAAATGAATAATTAAGACAAGCAAATGAAGACATATAAAATACTAGCCAAGTCTTTAATTATGAGATTAAACTGACATAAAATCATTCTTCCAAGTAGCAAATTCTACTCCTTAGTGAAGCGTTCCTCAGGAAGGCTCACGTTTTCCTTGGATTGTCTTTTATTTCATCCAGACTATACTTTTCATCATCTTTTGTATGTGATTTTCCTTGGATTTCTTTTTTTCCTTTCCTCCCTCCTTCTCCACCTTCCTTCTTTCTTTTCTTTACTTTCTTCTAACTTATTACCTTTTTCATACAGAAGCAGGTTAGGCATTTATTACTTATTACATCATTTATCCTAAAGTATCTTTTCATAGTGCTGCTTCTTTGCTGTTTACTTGTCATCCAAAAATAAGTCAGAGTTCACAGAACTTGGTGCAGCTCACTGTTCCACTACTCAAGGTACCATCCCCAACAGCAAGGGCTGGGGAGCTTTTTAGAAACTAGTTTCCACCCTAGAATCTGTATTTCAGTTGCATCTACAAGTGATCCACAGGCACACGAGCCTCTGAAAAGCACTTCTGCAGACTGGGAGGCCCAGCATCGGACCTGCACTCAGCTTTACCACCATCTGATGGCGTTCGGGATAGAATCTGCTCTTTAGATTTACAGCTGCAGGAAATGTCAAATGCAAAGTTAATCCCATATTCATCATCAAAAATAAATTTATTTAAATCAGCCTTGCTGAATAAAAATGGAACCATTTTCTCATTATGTAACACATATAAATATAAATTTCAAAAGTACAAACCGCAGCTTTTACTACTTCTAGAAGGCTTTTGCTTCTTGATTCACTCATTTCCTTTAGGGAAATGCACATTTCAAGAATACAATGAGCCAATATTAGTTCTTTCCTTTAATTATTCTTCCTACCCTGCTTTTTTTTCCTTTTAAATAAAAGTCACTAAGTAATCTTAGAAAAAGAGATACTGATGGAAAGGCAGACTACTGGACTGTATCCTTCTTAAAAACGATACCCAGGCTCGGTGCTCGTAGCACACTGGCCACATACACCGAGGGTGGTGGGTTTGAACCCAGCCCGGGCCAGCTAAACAACAATGACAACTGCAACAAAAGGTAGCCAGGCATTGTGGTGGGCGCCTGGAGTCCCAGTTACTTGGGAGGCTGAGGCAAGAAAATTGCTTAAGCCCACGAGTTGGAGTTTGCTGTGAGCTGTGACATCACTGCACTCTACAGAGGGCAACATAATGAGACTCTGTCTCAAAAATAAAAAAATAAATAAAAATAACAAAAGGATATCTAGTTCTTCCCTCTGAGACAAGGGCAGAAAGCAGAGGAGAAATAACACGTCTTCCAGCCAGCAGGTTTACTCCATCCTTCATGGCCAAATATCCATTGGAAACCAGCTGTGCTTCTTAGGTCACTGCTATAATTAAAAAGTGTTTCCAGGTTTTGTAAAAAAACAGCTCAGAGAATTAGGTTTCAGTGTTCTCATGAGACTCAGAGAAGTGAAAATATCTGACCAAGTTACTAAGTGACACAGCCAAGAACCAAGAGTCAAGACACACACAAACCCACAGAATCCCAGCTGAATGCTTTGCATTCTTCAAGCAAAACCTGAAGATGAGCAACACAAGTACTTTTGCACTAGCACCAGTTCCATTTCAAGTTGCACTGCCGTTTTTTGCAGCTGACATGGTCCCACACCTTCTAATTGCATTCCCAGGTCTCATCCACCACACAAATCTACATACCACCCTTTGTCCCTAAATGGTGCCCTCTGTCCGGGTAAATCTGGTGCCCTCCTTCTTGAGCCCCCACTCTTTGCCTCCTGCTGTGTGTGACTGTGAGTGACTGAGTTCTGACAGCTGCAAACTCAGTGAAGGGTCCTTACGACTGAATTCCTTGATCGCTTTGTTCATGTACTCGGTATGAGCATAGCAAATAAGGTGTCTCCCTCTTTCTGAAATATGTTCTCCTACTCTCATCTCTTAGACTGACAGAGTGTGGGACAGTGTCTTGCTGATAATACGTGAAATGTTTCATGTAATCAAAAATTATTTATTTGCATTAATCTCATGCAAATACTTAAGGTCACCATAATATTATTCACAGATCTGAGTCAAATTGCTCTGTGTTTCTAAGATACCTTTACCTGCTTTGGCCATACTATATTTTGATGCCAGGTTCCTATAAATCTCGTAGATCCTGAAATGTTCAAGGGTTGGAAACAGCAAATGAGAACTTGGGGGCATTATTATCAGCCAAGTCATTATTTAACTTGGAAACTTTAATTCAGTCAAACCAAGTAGTAATATAAGATGAAACCCACATATATTCAACTGCCAAAGAGTCTATTTATTTTAAATAGCTTTTATTTCCTTTAATAACACTTCTGGAATATAACTTCTACCATATTAACTTTTTTAATTACAGCATTTTTCGTTTTAAATGTCCTGATGCCATCTATAATTAACTAGTACACTGAGAACACTGATTAAATTTATTTACATTTTATAGTTCTGGAGATAGGAAAAGTACTTGTTATAAGTTATTAGGGAATGTAGCACAAGAAACCCAGAGAAATGAAAAATAATTAAAAATAACCAAATGTGCAATGTACATTGCAAATCCATTTTGACGTATTTCAAGAAAAATCATCCTTTTTGTTAAAACTTTGCCTACAAATTCTTCTTTCATTTGTTATTGTCTTTTGTTATTCAAGAAATTTAACACAGTGAATATGTTAATATTACTTACTTAGGTTTGCCCATAATTCCCTAAATATGTCTGCAAGGGTGCAATCTACAACAGCTCCATCTCAGACACGTTTATTAATTGTGAAGTGCTGTGGATCAATGCAGCAGCATTAACTGTTAGTTAATTAGTCAAACAATAATTATGGGGAAAGAATTACATGCTAGGCACATTGCTAGACCCTAGAGAGGCCGAAATTAGATGCCAGTCAATCCAAGCTCATTGACATTGGAATGAGATGAGAATTTGATGGCCTTGAGGTCGTAAAGTACAAATTTTACTACTGTGTATGACACATTGATCTTGGAACTGTGATGAATCCGTGAAAGCACAGGGCATGTGTATACACATAGAATAACATTTACATAATAATTATTTTTATAAATGTATTTTATATTTTAATGTGTATAATACATATTTTTAACCTATGTGTAGCTTACAACGCCATAGGATAAATTCAGTTTGTAGTGTAGTTGAAGAAGATTAAAATTTCTCCCTAGTAAATTCTATCTCCCTACCAGAAGAGAGGAAAGCCAGATTTCTAGGACCTATACAACAAGTCTGTGCCATTTTTATTATTGTTTTTGTGTTAGAAAGTCAGTTACTTTTGTGAAAATTCTGGAAGAATAACTGGCAATGTAATTAAGTGATTGAAAGAGGAAAAATCATTAGTTTGTAGACTGTGACTTCTTCAGAATGGCATTTATTTTATTGCATTCAGAGTTGGTTATCCATAGAGTCACTTGAACGTCCTGTGACAGAGCTTTCTCCTTAAAAGGGCTTTGGTATTTCTGGTGTCAATAAAAGATTTGTCGGTGTTGTAACAAATTACCAAAAAGTTAGTACCTTAAAACAACACAGGGCAGCGCCTGTGGCACAAAGGAGTAGGGCACCAGCCCCATATGCCAGAGGTGGCAGGTTCAAACCAAACCTGGCCAAAAACTGCAAAAAAACCCCCCACAAATGTAGTGTCATATAGTTCCAGAAGTAAGATACCTAAAGTGTGTCTCACTTTAGGGCTAAAACCAAAGTATCAGCAGGGTTCCACATTTTCTGAAGGTGCTAAGGGATATTCCTTTTTCAAATTTTTTTAGTTTTTAATTTCAGAATAATACAAGGGTACAAATGATTAGGTTACATTGTTTGTATTTCTTAGGTTCCTTAGTTCCAGTTATAGTGGAACCCTTCGCCCAGCGGGTATGCTGCATACCCTTACATGGTGCCCATTAAGTAACCCCTTACCAATCCTTCTCCCCCCTTCCCTCTGGTGTTTTCCTCTTCCCTCCCCCACCTGAATTTACTTTTGTTTTTCTCTCAAAGGGGGTGTAGTTCTTTATCTGTTAGTTTCATATTAGTATTGCATACATTGGATATTTGCTTTTCCATTCTTGTGATACTTTACTAAAAATAAGTCCTTCAACTCTATCCAGGGAAACACGAAAGATGTAAAATCTTCACTTTTCTATGGCTGAATAGTATTCTATGGTATACATATACCACCATTTATTAATCCATTCATGAGTTGATGGGCACTTGGGTTGGTTCCACATCTTGGTGATTGCAAATTGATCCGTGATATACGTTCTAGTGAAAATGTCCTTACAGTAAAATGATGTTTTTCCTTCTCAGTAGATACCTACTAATGGGATTTCAGGATCAAATGGAAGGTCTACTTTTAAGCCCTTTGAGGATTTTCCATTCTTCTTTCCATAGAGGCTGTATTAGTTTGCAATCTCACCAGCAGGGGAATCCACTCTATGCCAACTTTGGCAGCTTTGGGACTTTGTGATGTAGGCTATTCTCACTGGGGTTAGGTAATATCTCAGGGTAGTTTTGATTTGCATTTCTGTGATGCAAAGAAAAATGAGAATGTTTTCATGTGTTTGTTGGCCATGTGTCTGAAAAGGTGCTGTTCATGTCTCTTGCCCAAATATAAATAGGTTGTTGTCAATTACTTTGAGTTCTCTGCAGATTCTACTTATGAGTCCTTTGTCAGATTCCAAGCATGCAAGTATTGTCTCCCATTCTGAAGGTCATCCATGTGCTCCAGTTGTTATTCGCCGACTTGTGCAGAAGCTTTTTAATTGGATCATGTCCCATTATATACTTTTGGTGTGGCTGCAATTGCCAAGAGGGTCTTCTACATAAAATCTTTTCCCAGGCCAACATTGGCCTGGGGGATTTTGCTTCTTGCCTTTTCTAACTACAAAAGACCAGCTGCATTCTTAAATTGTGCTCACTTCCACCAATTTCAAATCCAGTAACATAGAAATTTTCAAATCACTCTTTGACTCTGACCTCTTCTCATACTTCCCTCTTATGTAATACCATATGATGACATTGGACTTATCTGAACAATGAGTTTGGACAATTAAGTTCATGAACTCATCCTAGGAAAAGTGCTACATACCTCATTGCTGAATATCACTAGTGTCAACTCTGAAGTGCTCCCTTTGGGAAGCTATGCATCCACATTGGTGCCTGGTCCACCATTCAAAGCACTTAATTATCAGACCTTTTATGACAACAGCTCTGATGGCCATCCCAGGAAAAGAGTTCCAAAATTGCTCTGAAGGGTGGACTACCTAGTTTGTATATAGAAATAAGGAATGCAGCACTCCGTTTAGAAGGAGTTTATGAATTTAATGCTGTGACACTGTAAAAGATAATTGTTTTTATCTTACAATCAACTGATTAGTAAGCTTAATTCCAATTTCAACCTTAATTCCCTGTTGTCATGTAAACTAATATATTTAGACATTCTGTAGATTAGAACATGAATATTTTGGAGGACATCAGTCTGTCTATTACAAAAGTTTAACATGGAACTTGTGAGTCTTCTTCTCTTAGTTATGAATTTCAACTGGTTTACACAGCCTTTCAGGTATGCTTCTATAACCACCTTTGTTGGGGATGGAGGAATCCGTGAGAAGGTGCCAGCATGGAACATGAAATGAAGAGGAGTTAGGTCTATCTTGGGACCCTCTTGGGCTATTTGTCTTTTGTCATTTCTGAACCATTAGCAAATTCTTTTCCCCCCTTTCTAATTGTACTGATCATGGTTGCAGGCAGTGAAAAAATGGTTGCAATATTTGGACCTTACTGGTATTAATATCCTCAAATCAAGTGGCATTTGAAGGCTAAGAGGTATTGATTTCCTAGGGAACAACATTGGCGATCAGGGGATTCTAATATTCATCTATATTTGCCAATACTCATCTTTTGTAAGTATGGAGGGAGGTTAGCTTGACATTTTGATGGCAGTGTGCTTTACACAAAGTAGTCCAAAAATTAATCAAATGTGATATAGCATTTGACTATACTCAACTCAGTATAGGAGACCCCATAAAGCAATTATTTGAAAGGACTCTGAAGTACATGTAATGAAGCTTTGTGGCAAGAGCAGACCAGTGCAGAAATGCCTAATACTTCTTATTTCAGCTCTTCTCAGAGATATCCCTTCACAATGTGCCAGTGTGACTAGGTAGTCAGTTCAGTCACTGTATCCAATTCCTCCACCCACTTCGATTCCATAATTGCATACCCACATCCTTTGTCAATTAAGTATGTAGTGCCTTCTGGTTTAGCCAAGTATGTGTTACTGCACCTGTTTAATGTTGAGCTTGGCCATGGTACTCATTTTAGCTAATAGCATGAAGTGAAAATGACAGTGTGTGGGTTGTGTGCCTATGCCACAAGAAACCTTGCATACTTCTGCTTTTCCTCATTAACTCCTGCAATTTCAATAAGATACATATACTCCAGATAGCCTCTGGTCCAAAGACAATGAGGGATGCATGAAAGAGACCTGAGCTCAAGCTCCATCCCACAGCAAAGCCCAGATGACTTGAACCCATCCCTTGCAAGATATGCAGCTATGTGAGCAAGAAAAATAAATATTTGCTTCGTTACTCACCAGGAATTTGGGTTCATCTGTTACATTTCATTATGGAAGGGAATATCTGATCACTATGATGTCCATACAAGTCAGTATTTGCAAGTTATCCTTAACTCCCCTATTTTCTTCCAAGTTCCATGTAAAATGTATCAACTAGAGCTTATAAATTACTTCTATTAATGTTTTATATACTCGTCACTTTCTTATTAAACACCTACTAAAGTTCAGATCAGTATCCTTCCTCTCCTAGTAACAGCCACAGCTCCTAGCCTGACTTGGCCTCCATCACAAGCATTTCAATCTATTCTTCACAATGATCTAAAATAGTCTTCCTGTGGATAGAGTTGGAGCACAGTCTTCTTAGTGAAGTATCACAAGAATGGAGAAGCAAGAAGCCAGTGTACTCAATTCTAATATGAAGCCAGTAGATGATCTAATACACACGTACATAAGGGAAAAACTCAAATCAATTCAAAGTGGGGGGCAGGGAGACTAGACAGCAGGGAGAGGGAGCGAGGAGGAGGAGAGGGGACGAAGGAAGGAGATGGAGGTTGCAGTATATGGCACACCTCTTGGGGGAAGAACACAATTATAAGAAGGACTTTACCTAACAATGCAATCAGAGTAACCTAATTCTTTGTACCCTCAATGAACCACAAACAAACCAAAAAAGTCTTCCTGAAATGTGACTACAAAAGTGTCAGATCCCTGAATAAAAGGAGGGACTGTCTCTCTACTCCCTGTACATTAAGGTCAAATGTATTTCTATGGAATATTCAGCCTTTCCAGATCTGAGTTCAGCTTACCTCACTACTCACATCATTCTCACACACACCCTGTGCCTGAGCTCAGTCATAGCATCTGAAGTCTTTTGATATGTCACGTAAGTCTTAATTTGGTTTTTATTCAAATTGTCTCCTTTGTCAGGAAGGATGTTAGTTTTACATTCATAATGAACAATTAGACCTAAGTTTAGACTCCAATAAAAGAGTAACCATCATTAATTTTTCATTGACACATAACTGACATTCATTTTAATTGACACATAACTGCCTATATTTTATGGGGTACAGTGTGATATTTTGATACATGCTTAAAATGCATAATGATCAAATCAGGCTATTTTAGGATACCCATTACCTCAAGCATGTGTAATTTCTATGTGCTAGGAATTTTCAAAATCCTTTCTCCTAGCCATTTGAAAATATACAACAAATTACTGTCATCTGGCTCAGCGCCTGTAGCTCAAGCGGCTAAGGCACCAGCCACATACATCAGAGCTGGCCAGTTTGAATCCAGCCCAGACCCACCAAACAACAATGACAGGTACAACCAAAAAATAGCCAGGCATTGTGGCGGGCGCCTGTAGTCCTAGCTACTTGGGAGGCTGAGGCAAGAGAATCACTTGAGCCCTGGAGTTGGAGGTTACTGTGAGTTGTAATGCCATAGCACTCTACCCTGGGTGACAGCTTGAGGCTCTGTCTCAAAAAAAAAATATATATATACATATACATATATATATATATCTATCTATATATATATATATCATCTGTAGTCAGCCTACAGGTCTATAGATCACTAGGCAGTAAAGGAATGATTATAAGTCAAGATGTGTTTTACG
>CAUYRH010008513.1:0-51587 GCA_963574655.1 Perodicticus potto
CAAAACAACCTCAAAGATACTGTTCTTGTATATATATAGAAATAAAAGTCTCAGGCGTCAGCTTAAGTGGAGTGAATTTGTAATGCAATATACTTTGTGGACACCAGATGGGGCTGTGAATGGTTCTCAGGCTTCTATGTGTTTCCTGAGTTACACTGTTGCCATAGGGAACAGCACTGACTGACCAGTCGCCATTTTTGTAGTTTTGTAGTTTTTCCCCCTGTTTGCGTTGGAAGAGGTGCTTTATTTTGGGTGCTCGGCTCCAAAGGACACTCCCATCCAACCTCCAACTTAGGTGTACCAGCCCTCGGGTATCAGAACTCTCCACTCTGCCCTCCCGCTCTCTTGCAATCCGGGAACTGGAATCGGCAGAAAGAGGAGAGCTCTGTGCACGATCTTTGCCCATGGCCGCCGGCCGGCCGCCCACTGCAGCTACGGCTGGAGGGGAGGGGTCTCCCGCTGGTCTGACCTGTGGCTTTTTCCCCGGCTGGAGTGCTCGGGGGCCCTCTACGCCACCTTCCACAGCTCAAAGTGTCTTTTCCACACCACAGGATCCCGGTCCCCCTGCGCAGTCAGACCTCACCAGTATTCTGTCCCTGAGATAGCACAGACAGAACACCTATTCCCAATGATCTGGGGGAAAAACGCTCGCCATTTTGGGCATTCCCGTATGTTTGTATCTGCCTCGCGTCTGAGACGTGCGGGTCTCCGTGGGACCTAGCAGCGCGCCTTTCTGGTCATCAAACTCTGAGATCCAAGTTTCGGTGGAATTTTTTTCCCAATTAGGTTTTGTGAGTTGCGACCTGCTGTCCTCCCTGTGGGAGGGGCTGGCTGCCCCTCCGCCATGCAGGGGGAAACAGTTTACAGCAGTTTCCGCGGTTATGAACTATATTTCAAACACAACAATCCACCAAATCGCTGTGCATCGCCAAGTGCCCATCCCCTCCGACAATTCACATGGCGAAAGGTCCAGTACTCCCTCCCTCTCACCTGCTGACTGGAGAGTGATGAACTACGGGACCGTCACCGTCACCATCTTCAGGACTCCCCTTATTTTTTGTTTTTTTTTGAGACAGAGCCTCAAGCTGACACCCTGGAGAGAGTGCTGTGGCATCACAGCTCACAGCAACCTCCAATTTCTGGGCTCAAGCAAGTCTCTTGCCTCTGCCTCCCAAGTAGCTGGGACTACAGGCACCTGCCACAACACCCGGCAATTTTTTTGGTTGCAGCCGTCATTGTTGTTTGGTAGGCCCGGGCTGGATTTGAATCTGCCAACTCAGGTGTACGTGGCTGGCGCCTTAGCCCATTGAGCCACAGGTGCCGAGCCGTGAACAATTATTTAAAGGGCAACAAACCCAACTTCATATGAGAGATAATTTTTACAGTCAAAATCTGAAGGTGTGAATTGCTTTTCTTTAAACAAAGATGTTACATTTTAAATGTAATTCTAGCCTTCAACTTGCCCCAAGAAGAAAAGTATCCAATGATTTATGCAATGAGCTGGGTCAACTCCCCTCACCCCAGGCCCTGTTTCCCAGCTCTCCACAGGTTACACCTGGGTTTCAAGGCATCATGAGGTGTGGGTAGTTTCTGCTCACCAAACCTGACCTGAGCCTCACATTCCCACTCCTGACACAATGGTCTCTTTCTTTCTTTCTTTTTTTTTTTATTGAATCATTGCTGTATACTGAATCAACTCCTTTTTGGATAACACTTTAAAAAGGCCTTAGTAAACAGGAAAGCTATTAAATTATATGCAGGCAAATTGCAAATTATGTATCATGCTGCTTATTTAAGGTAGGGTTCTTTAGTCAAAGGTAGGGGGAAAAGACTTAACAATACAACATAGGCCTGGTGTGGTGGCTCACACCTGTAATCCTAGCACTCTGGGAGTCTGAGGCAGGAGAATTAATTGCTTGAGCTTAAGAACAGCCTGAGCAAGAGTGAGACAACCCCTCCCCCCCAAAAAATAGCCAGGTGTTGTGGCAGGCACATATAGTCCCAGCTACTAGCGAGGCTGAGGCAAGAGGACCATTGAACCCAAGATTTTCAGGTTGCTGTGAGCTGTGACACCATAGCACTCTACTGAGGGTGACAAAGTGAGACTCTGTTTCAAAATATATATATATATGTATTTATAAAATGTAGACATTCACAAATGTTACACATATTTTTCCAGATAACTTGTGGGCAGTAAGTGGGGAATAGAATGAACAGAGGGAAAATTGGATTGTTAAATAGGAATGTAAAGAAAGATAATAGTCAGCTGCTGACATTGTAAAGCAAGGCAATAGGTTTGAACCTCTAAATTTCTTTTATTTGCATTTAACATATCTGCTTGATTTAGATTTTTTCCCATAGTGTAAACACAAGGAAGAGAGCCATAAAACTAGAAGTAGGAAATAAGAGAAAATACTGTAAAATAGAAGTTGTAAAAGAGAAGCCCATCCTCCATAATCCAAGGATATGAAAGGCAGAGGGTAGGCAAAAGAGAGAGAGAAGACAGAAAATGGATATGGGTAGGTAGACAGTTAAACTAAACAAAGTTCAATCACTGCCAAGTGATGAGAACAATTATATCACAGGGATCCTGACCCACTCCCTTTTTGGAAGCCTGGGAGGAGTCACCTTGTGGGTCAGACCCCCTGATATACCAATAAGAACTGAGGCTCAGCCATATCAAAGTAAGCCCAATGGTATTGCATGGTCAGAACCAATGTCCAGAGCACAGCTTTCCCAAGCTGTCCTCTCTTTCTACAGGATATATTAGAACCCAGGACTCCCCATTGGGCCCTGAAAATGGGAAGCAGAGGTGACTCAGTGTGGGAACCAGCATCCCAACCATGGGATCTACTATGGTGAGGGGTGACTCAACAGAGAAGGATAAGCCCTGCCCCAACACCCCATCCTACCCTCAACTTGAAGCCAATAGGGCCATGCACAGGTTCAGTGGAGAGTGAAGTTGGGAACCAGGAAAGACTGCAGCCTCTGCCACACCAGGAAAAACCAGCAAGTAACACCAGTTTTGACAAATGCCAGCAGGGCAAGTATCCCTCAAGTAAACAAGAGATGTTGTCATGGAAACAGACGCTGTCATGGAAACCAGAATGGTCTGAGGCCACAACATCCAAACAACTCTTTCCTCCCCATCCTCCCCACTACTAAGAGGACACAGCAAGCCACATTCCTGCTGTGTTCACTTAGACGCCATTTGGGAGAGGAGCAGAGCAGAAATCTGAGGCACAGGATTTTCACTTTAGGAGATTAAGCTTTACTTAAAGGGGGTGTCTGAAAGTATTGTAAGGGACTAACTCTTGGAGACTGCACTGAAATGAAATTATATTTCATATGTCACCTCTAATCCATAAACTCCAATTAACACAGCAGACAAAAGAGGTGTTATGAAAGACTCCCAGACAGCTTGTAGGAGGAGCTGCAGCAGGAGCCTGAGGTGAAGATAGGGAGAAGACACCACTTGAAAGTCTATCAGTGAACAGAAGAAGGAAGGAGGCTATTGGGGAGAGGGGAAAGTATGAAGAAAAGCATCGAGGTGGAAAAGACAGAGGCACCTTTAGAGGCATGCTGACAGCCAGGCATGGGTGGTGCACGGAGCACTTGGTGAAATGCTGAAGATGGGAAACTGTGCAGAAACACCAGAAAGATAACTCCTTACCTGCAAGGCAAGTGATGGAGTTCCATTATGTGAGCAATGAGGAGCTACTCAATCTTTTAAAATTCAGATTTGCATTTTGAAATGCTCACTGTGGCAGCAACATGAGGAATGAATTTAGGGAGGAAGAGACAGAAGACTATAGCCTGTGGGAGCAAGGACAAAGGAAGAATAGGCCAACAGAAAGGGACAGCTGCTACAGGAATTTTCTTCGGAAAGGCAGCATTGGCAAGCACCCTACACCCTCAGCAGCAGCCTATCAAAGACAAGTTCATCAACATGCACCCAGGATCTCTGTCCTCCTGCCTTCTCAAGGGCCACAGCCTCCCTGTATCAACATACAGACATACTCTGATATCTTATCTCTAAAAAACCCCTAGATACTGTAGTCTCTTGCTCAGTCTTTCTATTCCACATCCTTAACAGGGATTCCTCAAGACCTTTTTATGGTTGCAGTATGGCCATGGTTTCCGCCATCTTGTCTGCCAACTAGGAATAACAAAGGGGAAACGACAACTGAGTCCAGGCCTTTTAAGAGTTATTATAAGGCTGGGCGCAGTGGCTCATGCCTGTAATCCTACCACTCTGGGAGGCCAAGGTGGGCAAATTGCCGGAGCTCATGGTTTCTAGACCAGCCTAAGCAAGAATGAGACCCAATCTCTACAAGTAGCCAGGCGTTGTGGTGGGTGCCTGTAGTTCCAGCTACTCGGGAGACTGAGACAAGAGAATTGCTTGAACCCAAGAGTTTTAGGTTGCTGTGAGCTGTGCATGGCACTCTACCAAAGGCAACAAAGTAAAACTCTGTCTCAAAAAAATAAAAAAAATTAAAAAAAATTTTTTAAAACCCTGCTTAGTGACTTCTACTTATATCTCTTTGGCTTCCCTAAATGGCAAGAGGGGCAAGGAAATACAGTTTTTGTACTAAACACTATGCTATCCCAAAAAGGAGTAATGAAGAGGGAGGGGATAATGGGTTTTAGGTGGACAACCAAGATTCTTTGCAGAACTGCCTTTGATCTCACATCCCCTTATAGTACACCTCCACTTGTCTTTCCTTAACAAACTTTCTCAAAGGAGATATCATTGTATTCCACCTCCACTTCCTTACTTTCCCTCCACTCTTTCTTCCATCAGTTTGGGTTCTACACACAACATATGTTGCTAAACCCAAGGACAAACCACTCTTCCTCATGCTCAACTTCTCTGTAGCATTCGAATAGTTCTCAAAAAAAAAAATGCTTTCCTTCCTTTCTTAGCTTCCTCAGCATGATATTATCCACCCCACCCAGCTATAGCCATTACTCATTCTTCCACTGGCTCCCCCATCTTCATTAAATTTTTCAATTCAAGACTCCTTCCTACCCTTCTCTCTCAGGTCTCATCCAGTCCCACAGCTTTAAATATTCTCTGCATTCTAATGACTCCAAATTCACATATCCAGCCAAGACCTCATACCTGATCTCCAGTCTCAAATGTTTAGTGGCCTACTTGGTTTCTCAAACCATTTATCTTGCAAACATACATGCCCAGACTAAAAGTCTTAAGTTCCCTTGGCCCTCACCCCAAACCTACTCCTCCTTCAACTGGCCCCTTCTTCAGTAAATAGAATCTTTTTTTCCCTCACTTTCTACATCTAGTCCATTATCAAGTCCCACCCACTCAACTGTAAGTATTTTGTCAATTTATATTTATTCTCAGTACCTCCATCTCAGTACATGCCACCATCATCTCTATCCTGGACTGCTAGAATGTCTTCCTAATTGTTTCCCTTTTCTCCACTCTTGATCTTTTTCAATCCAATCTGTAGAGGGAGCCAAAGTTATCTTTTAGTATTGTAAATTGAGTCATGTTTTTCTCTACTCAGAATCCCACAATGCCTTCCCAATGCATTTAGAATAGAATCAAAACTCCTTGCCTAAACTATACATGATTCTTCCACTGCAGCTCTACCTCTCCAGCTTCCCTCTCAGTCTATACCAGTTGGTCTTGGGCCAGACCCTCAATCACATGAAACTCTATATGTTAGAAAGTTGGCATTTGCTGTTAAAGTTCTTCTCTTTGCTCTTCACATGACTAGCTCCTTCTAATTCTTCACATTGTAGATATAAAGTAAATAATATAAGTTCAGAGGGACCATCCTTTGTAACCCTCGCTGAGATGAGGCACTACTTGCTTCCCACTGTTATCTATCCTCACATCCTGCTCATTTCCATTATAGCATTGAGCTGAGATTACAATAGGTTGCAAAAGTGTTTAGTTGCAAATTTATTATTCTTTACTTCTGTATGGTTAATTTCCTTTCCAGACTGCATACCCTGCACATAGCACATCCCCTAAGTACTAAAACAGAGTGTCCATAAAGTTCATGAGCAACTTAAAATAAACAACTATTCCATGAACTTTATGGACACCCTGTATTAGTCTCAATAACCTAATATTTGTTGAATGAATAATTGGAATAAAGAGAAAAGTATGTAATAATACATTGAATCTCTCCAAAAACTTTGTAAGTTAAGTATTTTTATCCCTAATTTATAGATGCATAAACTGAGGCTCAGGGAAGTTATGTGACTTCCTCAAGGATTCCCAAAGGAAGTCAAGAAGCAGGATTCAAAATCAGTTCATGCAGGCTCTGGGTCTGTGCTCTTCCACATGAGGGGAAAAGGCTGCCTTTGCACACATACCATCTGTCCAGAGCATGTCACCCTGATGGATCATTTTTCTGCTTTTAAGCTTACCACAGAGTTAAAAAAAAATGCCAATCACTTATTATAAGAGAAAGAATTGAAAGGTCATCCCAGATTTAATAATCTTCCCACAACTAATTACAACTCATTAAAAACCTGATTCTGAAGGCTAGAAGAAATCATTTAATTAGCAATGAGAGAGACTTTTTCCCCAGCAACAAGTCCAAAATCTATATTTATGCTGAAGGAGACTTTAATTAACAAGAAAAGCAGCTGTTTCCATGAAAGATGGGGAATATACTGAAATTGATCAAGATCTTTTGCAACTTTTTGTAGGCATTTTACCTCTCTCAAAGGTTGCAATCGTCTGAAGTAGCCAGTATAACCATGAATATTTTGTTATGCTAGCTACATTTTTCTCCTATTCTCTCATATTGATCCACGGAGGAAGGCCAGGAGGGGTAAAGTTAGGCTAGAAAGCCATCACCCCTCCGCCCTTTACTTCCTTTTACACTTCCTTATACACTTTATACCATTCTTTTTTAAAAATTTTTATTAAATCATAGCTGTGTACATTAGTGCAATCATGGGGCACAATGTGCTGACATCATATACAATCTGAAGTATTTTCATCAAACTATTTAACATAGCCTTCATGGCATTTTCTTAATCACTATATGAAGACATTTGTATTCTCCATTTAGTAAGTTTCACCTGTACCCTTCCAAGATGCACCATAGGTGTGATCCCAACAATCACCCTCCCTCCACCCATGTTCCCCCCTCCCCCTCCCTTGCCCTTTTCCCCATATTCTTGTGCTATAATTGGGTTTTAGCCTTCATATGAAAGCTATAAATTAGCTTCATAGTAAGGCTGAGTACATTGGATAATTTTTCTTCCATTCTTGAGATACTTTGCTAAGAAGAATATGTTCTCGCTCCATCCATGTAAACGTGAAAGAGGTAAAGTCTCCATCTTTCTTAAGGCTGCATAATATTCCATGGTATACATGTACCACAATTTATTAATCCATTCATGGTCGATGTGGCATTCACATTTTAAAAAATACTTGGACTCCTGGTCAGTAAAATGGGAACAGAATCATCATTTCACACAGATTATGCAAGGTTGCTATGTAGATGAATTTGATCTTTCTACCTTTCAGATGAAGAGAAGAAAACAGTAATTGGCATCAATTCTTTTTACTCTATGATTTCAATCTATTCCCATATAAAAAACCTGCAGAAATTACAAATGAGATTTTAGCTTTGCAATTTTAGCCACTTATAATAAATAAATAAAAAGGCCCTCAAGAATAACTGCCCATGTTTACTGACGGCATTGAAGTACAACATACATACAATAACACAATCATCACAGCTGATGGCCTCTCACAGGAACTTGTTTGAATACTTGGTGATATTAAGTAAACGACCTATAAATGTTTCATCTCTTTTCTCATAGAGCAATGCATAATGAATAATATGACAGACATAACAAAGGAAATAACCTAATGAAAGAAAAATGTTTAACTCTATATTCTAAATTCTCAATTATTAATCCTACTTTCAAAATAGCCTTTGGTACCACAGTTAGAAGCCATTACCTTTTCAGGTTTTATGATATAGAGCTGATGAAATATATCTGTGCATGTCTTTATTAAGCCAAACTAATGAATAGCCCATTTCTTTTATAGTTCCACCAACAGTAGAGTTTGGCCCTGAATACTTTGATGGTGTCATCGTTAAGGCGGGAGAAAGCCTTCGAATTAAAGCTTTTGTACAAGGACGACCAGTACCTCGAGTAACTTGGCTCAAAGATGGAGTAGAGATTGAAAAGAGAATGAATATGGAAATAACTGATGTCCTTGGATCCACCAGCCTCTTTGTCAGAGATGCTACTCGGGACCACCGTGGTGTATATACCGTGGAAGCCAAAAATGTGTCTGGTTCCACAAAAGCGGAAATTACAGTAAAAGTCCAAGGTATTTTTGAAATAGTTTCTTAACATTATAATTTATGAGGCTTGGATTAGAGATTTGCCTGACTGTATTTCAATGGACAAGAGAAAAGAAACTGACTCTGGACCATTTTTCTTATAGATACACCCGGAAAAGTAGTTGGGCCAATAAGATTCACCAATATTACTGGTGAGAAGATGACTCTATGGTGGGATACTCCACTCAATGACGGCTGTGCTCCTATCACCCACTACATCATTGAAAAACGAGAAACCAGCAGACTCGCTTGGGCATTAATTGAGGATAAATGTGAAGCCCTTAGTTACACCGCGATGAAACTAATAAATGGCAACGAATACCAATTCCGTGTTTCTGCAGTTAACAAGTTTGGTGTTGGCCGGCCACTTGAGTCTGACCCAGTGATTGCTCAAATACAATACAGTAAGTTGGCATTTTTTTTTTTTTTGTTGGGGATTCATTGAGGGTACAAGAAAAAGTTGGCATTTTTACTAAGTAATACTGTCATAAGATTAACTTTCCAAGCACACATGCCTAATTGGTTCTGGCATGATATAATGAATTGTTCTTATTTTCACTTCACAGCTATTCCTGATGCCCCTGGCACTCCAGAACCTACTAATGTAACAAGCAATAGCATCACCCTGACTTGGGCAAGGCCAGAATCAGATGGTGGCAATGAAATTCAACATTATATCCTTGAAAGAAGAGAAAAGAAAAGTACACGATGGGTAAAAGTGATCAGCAAACGACCCATCTCTGAGACAAGATTCAAAGTCACTGGTCTGACAGAAGGCAATGAATATGAATTCCACGTCATGGCTGAAAATGCTGCAGGAGTGGGACCTGCAAGTGGTATCTCAAGACTAATTAAATGTAGAGAGCCTGTCAGCCCACCAGGTGCTCCCACAGTGGTCAAAGTGACAGATACATCAAAGACAACTGTCAGCTTAGAATGGTCCAAGCCAGTGTTTGATGGTGGCATGGAAATAATTGGGTATATTATTGAAATGTGCAAAGCTGACTTAGGAGACTGGCACAAGGTGAACGCCGAGGCATGTGTGAAAACAAGATATACAGTGACTGACCTACAAGCAGGGGAAGAATACAAATTCCGAGTTAGTGCTGTCAACGGTGCTGGTAAAGGAGACAGCTGTGAAGTGACTGGCACAATTAAAGCAGTTGACCGATTAACAGCTCCTGAGTTAGACATAGATGCAAACTTCAAGCAGACTCACATTGTTAGAGCTGGAGCCAGTATCCGCCTCTTCATTGCCTACCAAGGTAGACCTACTCCAACAGCTGTGTGGAGCAAACCAGACTCTAACCTTAGTGTTCGGGCTGATATCCATACGACAGACTCCTTCAGCACACTCACCGTGGAAAACTGCAACAGGAATGATGCAGGGAAATATACCCTAACTGTGGAGAACAACAGTGGTAGTAAGTCAATCACCTTCACTGTGAAGGTGCTTGACTCCCCAGGACCACCTGGCCCAATCACCTTCAAGGATGTGACACGGGGATCCCTTACATTGATGTGGGATGCCCCTCTCCTCGATGGTGGTGCCCGAATCCATCACTATGTGGTAGAGAAACGAGAAGCAAGCCGCCGTAGCTGGCAGGTTGTCAGTGAAAAATGCACTCGTCAGATCCTCAAGGTCAATGACCTGGCAGAAGGCGTCCCATACTATTTCCGTGTTTCTGCAGAAAATGAGTATGGTATTGGTGAACCCTATGAAATGCCAGAACCAGTCGTAGCCACAGAACAGCCTGCTCCACCTAGAAGACTTGATATCATTGACACCAGCAAATCTTCCGCAGTCTTAGCTTGGCTTAAACCTGACCACGATGGAGGCAGCCGAGTCACTGGCTACCTGGTTGAAATGAGACAAAAGGGATCTGACTTCTGGATTGAAGCTGGTCACACCAAACAGATGACTTTCACAGTGGAGCGCCTTGTTGAGAACACTGAGTATGAATTCCGTGTAAAGGCCAAGAATGATGCTGGCTACAGTGAACCCAGGGAAGCCTTCTCTTCTGTCATCATTAAGGAGCCCCAAATTGAGCCCACTGCTGACCTCACTGGAATTACCAATCAGCTCATAACTTGCAAAGCAGGAAGCACATTTACCATTGATGTACCTATCAGTGGTCGCCCTGCCCCCAAAGTTACGTGGAAACTGGAAGAAATGAGACTTAAGGAGACAGATCGAGTGAGCATCACAACGACAAAAGACAGAACCACCTTGTCTGTAAAGGACAGTATGAGAGGTGATTCTGGCAGATACTTCTTGACCCTAGAAAATACATCTGGTGTTAAAACATTTACCATCACAGTTGTGGTCATTGGAAGGCCAGGTCCAGTAACTGGCCCCATTGAGGTCTCATCTGTCTCAGCTGAATCCTGTGTCCTGTCATGGGCTGAACCAAAAGATGATGGCGGCACCGAAATTACTAATTACATAGTTGAAAAGCGTGAATCAGGAACAACAGCTTGGCAGCTTGTCAATTCCAGTGTCAAACGCACTCAGATTAAAGTTACTCATCTCACAAAATACATGGAATATTCTTTCCGTGTCAGCTCCGAGAACAGATTTGGTGTCAGTAAGCCTCTAGAATCAGCACCAATAATTGCTGAACATCCATTTGGTAAGAAAAATAAAAGTAAAATCATACTGTAATATTATGAAATATTTACCCTGAATTTTCTAAAACTGCATTCATATTTGATACCTTTGCTTATATTTAGTCCCACCAAGTGCTCCTACCAGACCTGAGGTATACCACGTGTCTGCCAATGCCATGTCTATTCGCTGGGAAGAACCCTATCATGATGGCGGTAGTAAAATCATTGGCTACTGGGTTGAGAAGAAAGAACGTAACACCATTCTTTGGGTGAAAGAAAACAAAGTGCCATGCTTAGAGTGCAACTACAAAGTGATCGGTTTAGTAGAAGGTCTGGAATATCAGTTCAGAACTTATGCACTCAATGCTGCAGGTGTTAGCAAGGCCAGCGAAGCTTCAAGACCTATCATGGCTCAAAATCCAGTTGGTACGTATCAAAATTTAAAGGGACATTTGCTTTTTATCAGTGGTACTAGTAGAACTCAGAGATGTATTTTTTAACCTTAATTTTGCATCCCTTCTAGATCCACCAGGCAGACCTGAGGTAACAGATGTCACAAGATCAACAGTATCCCTAGTTTGGTCTGCCCCAGTGTACGATGGAGGCAGCAAGGTCGTGGGCTACATCATAGAGCGTAAGCCAGTTAGTGAGATAGGAGATGGTCGCTGGCTGAAGTGCAACTATACCATTGTATCTGACAATTTCTTCACCGTAACTGCTCTCAGTGAAGGAGACACTTACGAGTTCCGTGTGCTAGCCAAGAATGCAGCGGGTGTAATCAGCAAAGGGTCTGAGTCTACAGGCCCCATCACCTGCCGAGATGAATATGGTAGGAAATAGTCAATGTCCTCCTCTTTAAATTATCACAATTTATGTGAAAGTAGTCAGATATTCATTTGCATCTATTTTTCCTCTTGACAGCTCCACCCAGAGCCGAACTGGATGCTAGATTACAGGGCGATCTTGTTACTATCAGAGCAGGTTCTGATCTTGTTCTGGATGCTGCAGTTGGTGGCAAACCTGAACCCAAAATTATCTGGACCAAAGGAGACAAGGAACTAGATCTCTGTGAAAAAGTCTCTTTGCAGTATACTGGCAAACGAGCAACTGCTGTGATCAAGTTTTGTGACAGAAATGATAGTGGGAAATACACTTTAACAGTGAAGAATGCCAGCGGGACCAAGGCTGTGTCTGTCATGGTCAAAGTGCTTGGTAAGCATGTCAAATGTCCTCACTTTCCTACTGCATTTTCAAGTGTTCCCAGAAAGAACGATCATCATCATGGCTTGTCGTTATGCCTGTTTCAGATTCCCCTGGCCCATGTGGAAAGCTCACTGTCAGCAGAGTCACAGAAGAGAAGTGTACTCTAGCCTGGAATCTTCCTCAGGAAGATGGAGGAGCAGAAATAACTCACTACTTTGTGGAAAGACGTGAGACTAGCAGGCTCAACTGGGTGATTGTTGAAGGCGAATGCCCAACCCTATCCTACGTAGTTACCAGACTCATCAAGAACAATGAATACATATTCCGAGTGAGGGCAGTAAACAAATATGGCCCTGGTGTGCCTGTTGAATCAGAGCCAATTGTAGCCAGAAACTCATTCAGTGAGTATGAACACTTAAACAATTTAGTGGTTGAAATGTGATGGGGTTGAGGGGTATGGGGAGATGGGCATGTCCTATGAATACAATTCTGATCACCCTTATTTTCACAAAAATATAAACAGCTATTCCATCACAACCTGGAATACCTGAGGAAGTTAGTGCTGGCAAAGAGCATATCATCATTCAGTGGGCAAAACCGGAATCTGACGGTGGCAATGAAATCAGCAACTACCTAGTAGACAAACGTGAGAAGAAGAGCCTTCGCTGGACACGTGTCAACAAAGACTACGTGGTGTATGACACCAGGCTGAAGGTGACCAGCCTGATGGAAGGGTGTGATTACCAGTTCCGGGTGACTGCAGTGAATTCTGCTGGTAACAGTGATCCCAGCGAAGCTTCCAACTTCATCTCATGCAGAGAACCATCATGTGAGTTTCAAGAATCATGCGTAAATCCAATGCCCAGCAAAACCATATGACAAATAATTTTCTAATATGCCATTTCTAAGAATTTGCAAGTGATCTAGAGGGGCAAACACTTGCATAGGCTTAGTAACATGATCTTAAAATGGCCTAAGTCAGAGAACATTTTAACCATATGTGTTGATAAGTTAGCAATTAGCACTGCTAAAAAGTGTTGCAGTATTTTCTAATTAATGAAATAAATATTCTACTGCTAATATAAAAAATACATTTTATAACTCTTAAGAATAAAGAAAAATGCATTGTACTGATAACTACTGAAAAGAAAAAAGGCAAAATCCCTTTTAAGAAGATGTTTAGTAGGAGCATAAAGTTTTTAGTATTTAGTGTCTAACAAAGTAATCATCACAAGAGCTTCAAAAGTAAGTGGCAAATCCTTTTACAGAGTCAGAGCCCGAAAACTAAATGCAGTAAGTCACTGGGTCTCAATAGCAGAAGTTGAGGAAACTGATTCCTACATTCATTAGAAATATATTAGTGGCAAGTGATGTTAACCCAGTAAAAGATGAGCAACTAAAGGAAAGTCCTAAGAATAGGAACATTAAGTGATGATCTTTCCTAATAGAGAAGAACATAGAAAGGTATCCAAAGTAGGGGGATAGGAATACCTACCTTCCCAAAGCAATTCAATCCTTGAGATGATAATAATGATAATGCAGCATACAGTGCTTCCCTATAATATCAGAAGATCCCAGTTACCAAGATTATCTTCATATGTGTGGACAAAGAGCAATAATGCCTTTATGAGTCTCAAAAACCAAAAACACAAACCTCAAAGTTTTCTTATTTGCCTGATATCTTTATTGTGCTTTTTCAATCCACAGACACCCCCGGACCACCTTCTGTCCCAAGAGTTGTGGATACCACTAAGTACAGCATTAGTTTGGCATGGACCAAACCCACATACGATGGTGGTAGTGACATCATAGGATATGTTCTTGAAATGCAAGAGGAGAACACTGATCAGTGGTACCGAGTGCACACCAATGCCACTCTAAGAAATAATGAATTCACTGTAGCAGAACTGAAAATGGGCCAGAAATATTCCTTCAGAGTTGCTGCTGTGAATGTGAAGGGCAAGAGTGAATACAGTGAATCAACTGCCCAAATCGAGCCCGTGGAAAGAATTGGTATTTGTATTATAAGCTCATAGGCAAATTATTTCCTCCTTGTACCTTTCCATGAACTAATTAAATTTTGACATTTACTTTCCAGAAATTCCAGATCTTGAACTTGCAGACGATCTGAGGAAGACTGTGACCATCAGGGCTGGGGCCTCCTTGCGCCTGATGGTGTCTGTATCTGGAAGACCACCTCCCGTCATCACGTGGAGCAAGCAGGGTATCGACCTTGCAAACCGGGCAATTATTGACAACACTGAAAGCTACTCATTACTTATCGTGGACAAAGTTAATCGGTACGATGCTGGAAAATACACAATCGAAGCCGAAAATCAATCTGGCAAAAAGTCAGCAACAGTGCTTGTTAAAGTATATGGTAAGCATTTTTCTTAAAATTGACTATGAGATGAGCAGATTCTCCAAAAAGATATACTTAAACCTATGACTGATCACCCCTCTACAGAGAGGCTATGTTAATTCCATTCTCTCCATCACCCACTCCCAAAAAGGAAATCTATCAACCAGTGAGGCAAATAAAAGTATGGATGTTTCATTCTATTTTCCAGATACTCCTGGTCCCTGTCCTTCAGTGAAAGTTAAGGAAGTATCAAGAGATTCTGTGACTATAACTTGGGAAATTCCCACAATTGATGGTGGAGCACCAGTAAACAATTATATCGTTGAGAAACGTGAAGCTGCTATGAGAGCATTCAAAACAGTAACTACCAAATGCAGCAAGACGCTTTACCGAATCTCTGGACTTGTAGAAGGAACCATGTACTATTTCAGAGTGCTGCCAGAAAATATTTATGGCATTGGAGAACCTTGTGAAACATCTGATGCGGTTCTGGTGTCAGAGGTACCTCTGGTGCCTACAAAGCTGGAAGTGGTAGATGTCACCAAATCCACTGTTTCCCTTGCCTGGGAAAAACCACTGTACGATGGTGGCAGCCGACTCACTGGCTATGTCCTTGAAGCCTGCAGAGCTGGCACGGAGAGATGGATGAAGGTTGCTACCTTGAAACCCACCGTGTTGGAGCACACTGTTATTTCCTTAAATGAAGGTGAACAGTACTTATTTAGAGTGAGAGCCCAAAATGAGAAAGGTGTGTCAGAGCCAAGAGAGATCGTCACCGCTGTGACTGTACAAGACCTCAGAGGTATGTACCAAGTAGCCAAAAAAAAAAACAATAAACAGTAAAGTAAAATGAAAGTATTCAGAATTCATAATGCTTTCTCATTAGAAATAATGCATACAAATAAACACCTAACTTCTTTCTCATAGTGTTGCCAACAATTGATCTTTCTACGATGCCTCAAAAGACCATCCACGTGCCAGCTGGCAGGCCAATAGAGCTGGTGATACCCATCGCCGGCCGCCCACCTCCTGCTGCTTCTTGGTTCTTTTCTGGTTCTAAACTGAAGGAATCAGAGCGAGTCACAGTTGAAACACATGCTAAAGTAGCTAAATTAACCATCCGTGAAACCACTATAAGAGACACTGGAGAATATACACTTGAACTGAAGAATGTCACTGGAACTACTTCTGAGACCATTAAAGTTATCATTCTCGGTAAGGAAGTGTGACAAAGATACAAGCAAGTGGTCGATGTTGAATCACCCAATTTTTATTTGAAGTGAAAATTAATTTCACGGATTTCTTTTTCTTTCACAGACAAGCCTGGTCCACCAACAGGACCTATCAAGATTGATGAAATTGATGCTACATCAGTTACCATTTCCTGGGAAGCGCCTGAGTTGGACGGTGGTGCTCCATTGAGTGGCTATGTGGTGGAGCAACGTGATGCCCACCGTCCAGGATGGCTGCCAGTTTCGGAATCAGTGACCAGATCAACATTTAAGTTTACCAGACTCACTGAAGGAAACGAGTATGTGTTCCGTGTGGCTGCAACGAACCGCTTCGGCATTGGCTCTTACTTGCAGTCTGAGGTCATAGAATGTCGCAGCAGCATCAGTAAGTCGTCCTCCCCACCTCTGATTCCAAATGCTAATGAAAAGAAATTTCTTTTTAATTTGGCCCAATGTATGTAAAAATAGGTCTCAAAATCAACTCCATAGCCTAAGGCCTCTAAATCTCCTTTTCTTGGAGGTTTTCAACATAGTTAGTTTTTTGTTTTTTTTTTTTAAATTGTCATCACTTTTATGAAAGCGAGGAAGAGGGAGTTAGGAAAGGAGAAATATAAAGAATGAAAAAAGAGAGGAAGAGTGGGAGGGAGGGAAGGCTGGCCGTGTTATAGTAGGAAAAAAATACAGAATGCATGCTTAATACTTGCTTATAGAATTCAATAACATGAAGAACAGCAAGAAAAGTACAAAAATGAAAGCACTGGAAAAACAATCACAAGTGTCCCTTGAAAATACCAACTGAAAGCTAATGCACACACATATAAATGAATCATTATTTCAATTTATTCATATTGCCACGTGTGTTTACCTGTCTTGTTGCAGATATTCCTGGACCTCCAGAAACATTACAGATATTTGATGTCTCCCGTGATGGCATGACACTTACTTGGTATCCACCAGAGGATGACGGAGGCTCCCAAGTGACTGGATATATTGTGGAACGCAAAGAAGTGAGAGCAGATCGGTGGGTCCGTGTAAATAAAGTACCTGTGACAATGACACGGTACCGCTCCACGGGCCTTATTGAAGGCTTAGAATATGAACACCGTGTCACAGCCATTAATGCAAGAGGGACTGGAAAACCAAGTCGTCCTTCCAAACCCACTGTTGCCATGGATCCAATTGGTAAATACATTTTGTATCAGTCAAATTTATTGAGATATAATTTATATGTGGTAAAATTTACCTTTCTATATAGTTCTATGACTTTTGACAAATGTCCTGCTTTGCTATCACCACCACAACCAAAACACAGAATATTTTTATCTCTGCAAAAAATTCTCTTATGTCCCTTTGTAACCAAGCCCCTCCCTGCCCCAACCTCTAGCAACTTCTGGCAAATAGCTTTTACATTATTTTACCCTTGAGTCTATTTTCTTCTCTTTAAAATGAGATTTATAATACACATCTTCTATAACACCTAAAAATTTTAAAACAAGGTAATACTTCTGAGAGCACTTGAAAAAATACTGATAAATGTAATATGAGTGATTACAAAGAAAGCACATTTAAGATGAAGTAAAAAGCAGAAGCTTTCAGTATTTTTATCTGATAAAATGAATGCTAACAGTCCATTTCAACAACTCACTGAATTTGTAAGGTGGGACAACTGATTTTCAACTTTGCAGCAACTGTAACACGTATGTTCTTGTCGTATTCTTACGCCCAGCTCCTCCAGGAAAGCCACAAAACCCAAGAGTTACTGACACAACAAGGACATCAGTCTCCCTGGCCTGGAGTGTTCCAGAAGATGAAGGAGGATCTAAAGTTACAGGCTACTTGATTGAGATGCAAAAAGTCGATCAAGTTGAATGGACCAAATGTAACACTACCCCAACCAAGATTAGAGAGTACACTCTCACACACTTACCTCAGGGTGCTGAATACAGATTCCGTGTCTTAGCTTGTAATGCTGGTGGCCCTGGGGAGCCTGCTGAGGTGCCAGGAACAGTCAAAGTCACCGAAATGCTTGGTAAGACATACAGTCATTTACTTTCTGCTATAATTGCCTTGGGACATGGCCTACTCCTCTTCCCTCCCCACCAAAAATGCTAAACTGAAACATTACCTTTTTTCCCAGAATATCCTGATTACGAACTTGATGAAAGATACCAGGAAGGTATCTTTGTGAGACAAGGTGGAGTCATCAGACTTACCATACCAATCAAAGGAAAACCATTCCCAATATGTAAATGGACCAAGGAAGGCCAAGATGTTAGTAAGCGTGCCATGATTGCAACATCTGAAACGCACACTGAACTCGTGATCAAAGAAGCGGACAGGAATGATTCTGGCACTTATGACCTGGTTCTAGAAAACAAATGTGGCAAGAAGGCTGTTTACATCAAAGTCAAAGTGATAGGAAGTCCCAACACTCCAGAAGGGCCACTTGAATATGATGACATACAAGCTCGTTCTGTGAGGGTCTGCTGGAGACCTCCCTCTGATGACGGTGGTGCCGACATCTTGGGCTACGTTCTCGAGAGACGAGAAGTGCCAAAAGCCGCCTGGTATACCATTGATTCCAGAGTCCGAGGTACATCTCTGGTAGTAAAAGGTCTCAAAGAAAACGTGGAATACCATTTCCGTGTTTCAGCAGAAAACCAGTTTGGCATAAGCAAACCCTTGAAATCTGAGGAACCAGTCATACCCAAAACACCACTGAGTAAGTGCTCTTTCAACCACAAAATTATAAACATTATTTCATTACTCTTCTGCTTTTCAATCAAAGCCATCAGTTTATAAGACTTAGGACAATACATTCACACCGGCTGTTTTCCAATTGCATTTATAGATCCTCCAGAACCTCCAAGCAATCCTCCAGAAGTACTTGATGTAACCAAGAGTTCTGTTAGCCTGTCCTGGTCCCGCCCCAAGGATGATGGTGGTTCTCGAGTCACAGGCTACTATATTGAACGCAAGGAGACATCCACTGACAAGTGGGTGAGACACAACAAGACTCAGATCACCACCACAATGTATACTGTCACCGGCCTCGTTCCTGATGCAGAGTATCAGTTCCGCATCATCGCACAAAATGATGTTGGCCTAAGTGAAACCAGTCCTGCTTCTGAACCAGTTGTTTGCAAAGATCCATTTGGTAAGAAATTTCTAAAGGGGCTAAAATTAAAGAGGAGAGCCATCTTAGGTCCTTTTCTTTCACCAGTAAAACTGATTGCCTCTTTATTAATAATTGCTTTTAAATATTTCAGATAAACCAAGCCAACCAGGAGAACTTGAGATTCTCTCCATATCCAAAGACAGCGTCACTCTACAGTGGGAGAAACCTGAATGTGATGGTGGCAAAGAAATCCTTGGATACTGGGTTGAATATAGACAGTCTGGCGACAGTACCTGGAAGAAGAGTAACAAGGATCGTATCAAGGACAAACAATTCACAGTAGGGGGTTTGCTGGAAGCTACTGAATATGAATTCAGAGTTTTTGCTGAGAATGAGACTGGGCTTAGCAGACCTCGTAGAACTGCTATGTCTGTAAAGACAAAACTAACATGTAAGTAGCCTTTAGTTCTCTGCTTATGTTTTATAGACTGAACAAGTAGAACTCCAGAAAGTTTTGTTAGAGAGAAAGTATTTGGAAAGAAAGTGTTCACTTTGACATATGCCCATGCAGGGAATAGCTCATTAATTCTGTATGATGCCACTGAAAACAAGCAACCTCAGCAAAGGATGGATTCAGTGAACAAAGCTCATTCCGTGATCAAGTTCTACCTCCAATGCAATGGGATTTTTACACTTCCTAACAAGATGAAGGGTCAACAGATATACCCCATTTCAATGAACCTAAGTCAGGGCAAGGATACTATAGATTTATAGAGAGAATTTCCCCAAAACCCTATACATTTTAATGCCCTTCTAATCACAAAAAGAAAAGCCACTCTATATAATAAATATAGATTAGGTTATGATATGCTCATTAAAATCCCTATTTTCCATATGACCCTAGGAAAATCACTTCAATGAGTTTTTAAGAATTAGACACAAATTGAAATCATGGCATATAATAAAGTGTTACTCAGTCGGGTAAATTCATTCCTGATACACACGGGCAGAGGATAAGAGATTCAGTAGTAAAAATGCATTTTAATACCATCTTTCATACCTTTCAGCTGGAGAGGCCCCAGGAATACGCAAAGAAATGAAAGATGTTACCACCAAATTGGGTGAACCTGCTCAACTCTCATGCCAGATTGTTGGAAGGCCTCTTCCTGATATTAAATGGTACAGATTTGGTAAGGAGCTCTTACAAAGCCGGAAATACAAAATGTCTTCAGATGGACGAACACATACTTTGACAGTCATGACAGAGGAACAGGAGGATGAAGGCGTTTATACTTGCATAGCTACCAATGAGGTTGGAGAAGTAGAAACCAGTAGTAAGCTTCTCCTGCAAGCAACACCACAGTTCCATCCGGGTTACCCACTAAAAGAGAAATATTATGGAGCTGTGGGTTCCACACTTCGACTTCATGTTATGTACATTGGTCGTCCAGTGCCTGCCATCACTTGGTTCTATGGCCAGAAACTTTTGCAAAACTCAGAAAACATCACTATTGAAAACACTGAGCACTATACTCATCTTGTAATGAAGAACGTCCAGCGTAAAACACATGCTGGGAAATACAAAGTTCAGCTCAGCAATGTTTTTGGAACAGTTGATGCCATCCTTGATGTGGAAATACAAGGTATTTTAGATTTAGTTTCACGGCTTTTTATTTTTTCAGAAAAAATAAATCTCAGAAACCCAGTATGAAAACCACTACAATTGTATTTTCCCCCGACAGATAAACCAGACAAACCTACTGGACCACTTGTGATTGAAGCTCTATTGAAGAACTCTGTGGTGATCAGCTGGAAACCACCTGCAGATGATGGGGGCTCCTGGATCACCAATTATGTAGTGGAGAAATGTGAGGCCAAGGAAGGGGCCGAATGGCAATTGGTGTCTTCAGCCATCTCAGTGACAACCTGTAGAATTGTGAACCTCACAGAGAATGCTGGCTATTATTTCCGGGTTTCTGCACAGAACACTTTTGGCATCAGTGACCCTCTAGAGGTCCCCTCAGTTGTGATCATTAAGAGTCCATTTGGTGAGTACAATTTGATTTCTCTCTCTTCATATGGTAAAATTCCATCTTTGCATAAAATTCCTGTGAACAGAAATATGTTCTGAATGGAAAGAGCAAAGATTCAAATAAAAAAAGCAAGCACCTTTTCTTTCACTTTGTTTGCATATCTAAAAGAGGAAATACATCCCCTATCCCCTTTTGTAAAACAAAACTATTTTTTTTTAATGGTTGAGGATTCATCTAGGGTACACAGAAGTAGGTTACATTGAGAGCTGAGAAAGGGAAGGAGGGAGGGCATGGGGGGGGCCAAGGCATAGGGTTCACCTTTTGGGGGGTGGGACACAAATATAAGAGGGTCCTTATCTAACAAAACAAGTTTTTAATAAGCTTTTTTAGCATAAAGCAACATTTCATTTTTCTGGAACAGTGAATTTTTAATGGAACTTTGGATACATAACATTCTATTTTTTTTAAGTAAGCTTTGAACAAAGCTGTATGTTTTACCTCATGACTCAAATCTTTTATTTTTTATTTCTTATATATACATTTGTTTATTAGGTTTCCACTTTTTGCCTTCACAGAATTAAATAGGCTTAAAATTTAATAACAGTAACAATGTTTAAGATAAGGACTAGAAACAAAACCCTCATAAAGAATGAACGAAGATAAATACATTCAGAAAAGAAATCAGATGAATGCTGCATCAAAATATTAAGCAATAATAATAATAATGCAAAGAAAGTAACTTCTTTTTTTTCCTTTTAAATAGAAAAGCCAAGTGCTCCTGGAAAACCAACTGTTACCGCTCTCACAAAAGATTCTTGTGTTGTGGCTTGGAAACCACCTGCCAGCGATGGAGGTGCAAAGATTAGAAATTACTACCTTGAGAAGCGCGAGAAAAAACAGAATAAATGGATTGCCGTGACAACAGAAGAAATTCGAGAAACTGTCTTTTCTGTGAAAAACCTTATTGAAGGTCTTGAATACGAGTTCCGTGTGAAATGTGAAAATCTGGGTGGGGAGAGTGAATGGAGTGAAATATCAGAACCCGTCACCCCCACATCTGACGTTCCAATTCAGGCACCGCACTTTAAAGAGGAGCTGAGGAATCAAAACGTCAGGTACCAGAGCAATGCCACTTTGGTCTGCAAAGTGACTGGACATCCAAAACCCATTGTGAAATGGTACCGACAAGGCAAAGAAATCATTGCAGATGGATTAAAGTACAGGATTCAAGAATTTAAGGGTGGCCTCCACCAGCTTATCATTGCCAGTGTCACAGATGATGATGCCACAGTTTACCAAGTCAGAGCTACCAACCAAGGGGGATCCGTGTCTGGCACTGCTTCCCTGGAGGTGGAAGGTAAAACAAATCAGTAATTACCAGTTTGGGATTAGAAGATTTATCATTAGTTGTGGGAGAAATATTGCTCTTAAATAGATATTATTAGGTGTTGCTAAATTATATTCTTTCTCCTTTTTTTCCTGCTACAGTTCCAGCTAAGATACACTTGCCTAAAAATCTTGAAGGCATGGGAGCAGTTCATGCTCTCCGAGGCGAAGTGGTGAGCATCAAAATCCCTTTCAGTGGTAAACCAGATCCTGTGATCACCTGGCAGAAAGGACAAGATCTCATTGACAATAACGGCCACTACCAAGTTATTGTCACAAGATCCTTCACATCACTCGTTTTCCCCAATGGGGTGGAGAGAAAGGATGCTGGTTTCTATGTGGTCTGTGCTAAAAACAGATTTGGAATTGACCAAAAGACAGTTGAACTGGATGTGGCTGATGTTCCTGACCCACCCAGAGGAGTCAAAGTGAGTGATGTCTCACGAGATTCTGTCAACTTAACATGGACTGAGCCAGCTTCTGACGGTGGCAGCAAAATCACCAACTACATTGTTGAAAAATGTGCAACTACTGCAGAAAGATGGATCCGTGTAGGACAGGCCCGAGAAACACATTATACTGTAATCAACTTATTTGGAAAAACAAGTTACCAGTTCCGGGTAATAGCTGAAAATAAATTTGGCCTGAGCAAGCCTTCTGAGCCTTCAGAACCAACCATAACCAAAGAAGATAAGACCAGAGCTATGAACTACGATGAAGAAGTAGATGAAACCAGGGAAGTTTCCATGACTAAAGCATCTCACTCTTCAACCAAAGAACTCTATGAGAAATATATGATTGCTGAAGATCTTGGGCGTGGTGAATTTGGAATTGTCCACCGTTGTGTGGAAACATCCTCCAAGAGAACGTACATGGCCAAATTTGTTAAAGTCAAAGGGACTGACCAAGTTTTGGTAAAGAAGGAAATTTCCATCCTAAACATTTCTAGGCATAGGAACATCTTATATCTCCATGAATCGTTTGAAAGCATGGAAGAATTAGTTATGATCTTTGAATTCCTATCAGGACTTGACATATTTGAGCGCATTAACACAAGTGCTTTTGAACTTAATGAAAGAGAAATTGTGAGTTACATCCGCCAGGTCTGTGAAGCCCTTGAGTTCTTACATAGTCATAATATTGGACACTTTGACATTAGACCAGATAATATCATTTACCAAACAAGAAGAAGCTCCACAATTAAAATCATCGAATTTGGTCAAGCCCGTCAGCTGAAGCCAGGGGACAACTTTAGACTCGTGTTCACGGCCCCAGAGTACTACGCACCTGAAGTCCACCAGCATGATGTTGTCAGCACAGCCACAGACATGTGGTCACTCGGAACACTGGTATATGTGCTATTGAGTGGTATCAATCCATTCCTGGCTGAAACTAACCAACAGATGATTGAGAATATCATGAATGCTGAATATACTTTTGATGAAGAAGCTTTCAAAGAAATTAGCCTCGAAGCCATGGATTTTGTTGACCGCCTGTTAGTGAAAGACAGGAAATCTCGCATGACAGCATCAGAGGCACTCCAACACCCATGGCTGAAGCAGAAGATTGAAAGAGTCAGCACTAAAGTTATCAGAACATTAAAACACCGTCGTTACTACCACACACTGATCAAGAAAGACCTCAACATGGTTGTATCAGCAGCCCGGATCTCCTGTGGTGGTGCAATTCGATCTCAGAAGGGAGTGAGTGTTGCTAAAGTTAAAGTAGCATCCATTGAAATTGGCCCAGTTTCTGGGCAGATAATGCATGCAGTTGGTGAAGAAGGAGGATATGTCAAATATGTGTGCAAAATTGAAAATTACGATCAGTCCACCCAAGTGACCTGGTACTTTGGTGTCAGACAGCTGGAGAACAGTGAGAAATATGAAATCACCTATGAAGATGGAGTGGCCACCCTCTATGTCAAAGACATCACCAAATTTGATGACGGTACCTACAGATGCAAAGTAGTCAATGACTATGGTGAAGACAGTTCTTATGCAGAGCTGTTTGTTAAAGGTGTAAGAGAAGTTTATGACTATTACTGCCGCAGAACCATGAGGAAAATTAAACGCAGAACAGATACTATGAGACTCTTGGAAAGGCCACCAGAATTTACCTTGCCTCTCTATAATAAAACTGCTTATGTGGGTGAAAATGTCCGATTTGGAGTAACTATAACGGTCCACCCAGAGCCTCGTGTAACATGGTATAAATCAGGTCAGAAAATCAAGCCAGGTGATGATGACAAGAAATACACATTTGAGACAGACAAGGGTTTGTACCAATTAACAATCAACAGTGTAACTACAGACGATGATGCTGAATACACTGTCGTGGCAAGAAACAAGTATGGGGAAGACAGCTGTAAAGCAAAGCTGACTGTCACGCTACACCCACCGCCCACAGACACCACCTTAAGACCCATGTTCAAACGGTTACTGGCAAATGCAGAATGCCAAGAAGGACAAAGTGTCTGCTTTGAGATCAGAGTGTCTGGAATTCCGCCGCCAACATTAAAATGGGAGAAAGACGGCAAGCCACTGTCCCTGGGGACCAACGTTGAAATTATCCACGAAGGGCTGGATTATTATGCTTTGCACATCAGGGATACGCTGCCTGAAGATACAGGTTATTACAGAGTCACAGCCACCAACACCGCTGGGTCCACCAGCTGCCAGGCCCACCTACAAGTAGAACGCTTGAGGTACAAGAAACAGGAATTCAAGAGTAAGGAGGAACGTGAACGACACGTACAAAAACAAATCGACAAAACCCTAAGAATGGCCGAAATTCTTTCCGGAACTGAAACGGTGCCGCTGACACAAGTGGCCCAAGAGGCTCTGAGAGAAGCTGCCATCCTCTACAAACCAGCTGTCAGCACCAAGACCGTGAAAGGAGAATTCCGACTTGAGACAGAAGAAAAGAAGGAGGAGAGAAAACTCCGCATGCCTTATGAAGTCCCAGAGCCACGCAAGTACAAACAGACGACCATCCAAGAAGACCAACGCATTAAGCAGTTTGTGCCTATGTCTGACATGAAATGGTATAAAAAAATACGCGATCAGTTCGAGATGCCTGGGAAACTTGACAGAATTGTACAGAAGAGGCCCAAGCGTATCCGCCTTTCAAGATGGGAACAGTTCTATGTGACGCCTCTTCCGCGCATCACGGATCAGTACAGACCCAGATGGCGCCTTCCCAAACTGTCCCAAGACGATCTCGAAATGGTGAGACCAGCCCGCTGGCGCACACCTTCTCCTGATTATGACTTTTACTATAGACCCAGAAGACGTTCTCTCGGTGACATCTCCGATGAGGAACTACTCCTCCCCATCGACGACTACTTAGCAATGAAAAGGACGGAGGAAGAGAGGCTGCGTCTCGAAGAAGAGCTCGAATTAGGTTTTTCAGCCTCGCCCCCCAGCCGAAGCCCTCCACGTTTTGAGCTTTCTAGTCTACGTTACTCTCCACCACAAGCTCATGTCAAGACAGAGGAAACAAGAAAAGACTTCAGATATTCCACCTATCACATCCCAACCAAGGAGGAAACCAGCACGACGTACGCAGAGCTGCGGGAACGGCACGCCCGGGCCGCATACAGACAGGCGCGACAACGGCAGAGGGTAATGGCCGAGAGGGAGGACGAAGAGCTGCTGCGTCCAGTCACCACCCTCCAGCGTCTCGCAGAATACAAAAGTGAGCTTGACCACATGTCCAAGGAGGAGAAATCTAAAAAGCAATCGAGACGACAGAGAGAAGTAACAGAAATAACAGAAATAACAGAAATGGAGGAAGAATATGAAATCTCAAAACGTGCTCAAAGAGAATCCTCCTCATCCGTGTCCAGACTGCTGAGACGCCGACGCTCCCTGTCGCCGACCTACATCGAGTTAATGAGGCCGGTGTCTGAGCTGATCCGGTCACGTCCACTTCCAGCTGAGGAATACGAAGATGACACAGAAAGAAGGTCCCCTACTCCGGAGAGAACTCGCCCACGTTCTCCCAGCCCTGTGTCTAGTGAGAGATCTCTCTCAAGATTTGAGAGGTCTGCAAGATTTGATATCTTTTCCAGGTACGAGTCCATGAAAGCGGCTTTGAAGACTCAGAAGACTTCAGAAAGGAAGTATGAAGTCTTGACTCAGCAGCCTTTCACGCTGGACCATGCACCTCGGATCACCTTGAGAATGCGCTCGCACAGGGTGCCGAGTGGCCGAAATACATGCTTTATCTTAAACGTTCAGTCGAAGCCAACGGCCGAGGTCAAATGGTACCACAACGGCGTGCAACTCCAAGAGAGCAGCAAGATTCGCTACACCAACATGAGCGGGGTCCTGACCCTGGAAATTCTGGACTGTCACACCGAGGACAGCGGAACCTACCGTGCTGTGTGCACCAACTACAAAGGCGAAGCCTCTGACTACGCGACCTTGGATGTCACAGGAGGGGACTATACCACCTACGCTTCCCAGCGCAGGGATGAAGAGGTCCCCAGATCCGTTTTCCCTGAGCTGACAAAAACAGAGGAATATGCTGTCTCATCTTTTAAGAAAACATCAGAGATGGAAGCTGCTGCTTCTGTCAGGGAAGTGAAATCACAGATGACAGAGACAAGGGAAAGTCTCTCGTCATATGAACACTACGCTTCTGCAGAAATGAAAAGCTCCGCCTTGGAAGAAAAGTCACTGGAGGAAAAATCCACGACCAGAAAGATCAAGACGACGCTGACAGCCAGAATTCTAAGGAAGCCACGGTCCATGACTGTCTATGAGGGTGAGTCTGCAAGGTTTTCTTGTGATACGGATGGCGAGCCGGTGCCAACTGTGACCTGGCTGCGTAGAGGACAAGTGATAAGCACTTCTGCCCGTCACCAAGTGACCACCACAAAGTACAAATCAACCTTTGAGATCTCTTCAGTCCAAACTTCCGATGAGGGCAACTACAGCGTGGTGGTAGAAAACAGCGAAGGGAGACAGGAAGCACAGTTTACTCTGACCGTTCATAAGGCCAGAGCTCCTGAAAAGGCTGTGATGTCCCCACCGACAGTCAAGTCCCCAGAGCCTCGGGTGAAATCCCCAGAAGGAGTTAAGTCTCCAAAACGAGTGAAATCTCCAGAAACGGTGACTTCTCACCCAAAAGCTGTATCACCCACGGAGACAAAACCCGCACCAACAGAGAGGGTTCAGCAGCTACCACTCTCCGCCCCACCAAAGATAACTCGGTCCCTGAAAGCAGAGGCTTCTAAAGATATTGCAAAGCTGACTTGTGCGGTCGAAAGCAGCATGTTAAGTGCAAAGGAGGTCACCTGGTATAAAGATGGCAAGAAACTGAAGGAAAATGGGCATTTCCAGTTTCATTATTCAGCAGATGGTACCTATGAGCTCAAAATCCATAACCTCACTGAATCTGATTGTGGAGAATATGTTTGTGAGATTGCTGGCGAGGGTGGAACTTCCAAAACTAACTTCCAGTTTATGGGACAAGCTTTTAAGAGTATCCACCAGCAGGTATCAAGCATATCAGAATCTAAGAAATCAGCTCAGAAAACTGCTGAGTCCACAGAAACTAAGAAAACGGAACCAAAATCTCCTGAACAAATTGCCTCAAAACCAGTAATTGTTACTGGGCTGCAGGATGCAACTGTTTCTTCAGACGGCAGTGCCAAGTTTGCAGTTCAAGTTTCAGGAGAACCTCGGCCAACTGTCACGTGGACGAAGGACGGAAAGGTAACCAGTTCTAAAATGGCCCTTAATTTTATCTCCTAAAAAACTAACCTCTCCCTTAATCCTCCTCTTTCAGAGAAAGTTACATCACTTTTAAAAACACAAATCCCTTGCATTCTACAGGCTATTACACAAGGAGGAAAATTTAAACTATCTGAAGACAAAGGAAGATTCCTCTTAGAAATTCTGAAGACTGATACTTCTGACAGTGGACTTTATACTTGTACAGTAACCAACTCTGCTGGATCTGTGTCCTCTAGCTGCAAATTAACAATAGAAGGTAGGCTGGTTTTTGTTTTTACCAACAATTTTCAGAAAATAACATTAAGGAAACATTTTTAAACATTCCCCTTTACACACATACACACAAATATATAAAAATAAAACTATTTATTTTGCTAAGTCTAGAATACCATTTGTACATAAATGTGGCAAGACAAATATTTTAAGTTAGTATATGCTTTTCTATTAGCATAAAAGGATTTCTTAAGCACCTCACTATATATGGTGTTATATAACTCCATAGAGTCAGCCACTTCACCCAGGAGTATTTTTAAGAATAGAAGAATCAGGGGAATATACAAAATGGTACTGCTTCCCTAAACCTTCACACTTGCTGATTTTCCAAACAGCACAAAATTAATAAAAAGCTATAACCGTTTTACAATTAGTTTGCTTTCACTTCAATTATCTTCCAAAAGGTAATTTCATTTTTTGGTTCCTCATAATCTCGTAAATAGACATCTTTTTTAAATCTTTTGACTAGTCTTTTCAAGATTCTTTTTTTTCCTTAAATAATAAGAATCATCTTAAACTTACTTTAATTTAAGGAATCATTGCACTGCTCTCAAAAATCATACATGACAATTTTCCAAGAGAGAATTAGGGATTACCTATATCACTCACGAAGTAGACATTTTTTTCTTTGCCTTTCTGAGACAGGGTCTCACTGTCACCCAGGCTCGGATACAGTGGTGCCAGCATAGCTCAGAGTTTGAGTGCAGCCTTAAACTCCTGGCCTCAAGAGATCCTCCTGCCTCAACCCTCCAAAGTGCTGGGATTATGGGCATAAGCCACTGCAAGTGGCCAACATTTTTTCTTATTCCGTGTATTATTCACATTCAGAATCTATAAGAATTAAGGGAGGGTCTCTATCCAGTTAAGTTTGCCTTACAGAAGTTTCTCTTTTAGCTATAAAAGATACTGAGGAACAGAAAGTATCTACACAAAAGACCTCTGAAATTACATCTCAGAAGAAGGCAGTTGTCCAAGAGGAAATTTCCCCCAAATCCTTGCTTTCTGAAGAAATCAAGATGTCAGAGCTGAAATCTCAAGAAAAGTTAGCCCTCAAGGAGGAAGCTTCAAAGCTTCTGATTTCTGAAGAAGTCAAGAAGTCAGCAGCAACCTCCCTGGAAAAATCCATCGTCCAAGAGGAAATCACTAAATCATCACAGGCATCAGAAGAAATCAGAACTCATGCTGAGATTAAAGCATTTTCTACTCAGATGAGCATAACTGAAGGTCAAAAAGTGGCTTTAAAAGCCAACATTGCTGGTGCCACTGATGTGAAATGGGTCCTGAACGGAAGAGAGCTTACCAACTCTGAAGAGTACAGATATGGTGTCTCAGGCAGTGACCAGACCCTAACCATCAAGCAAGCCAGCCACAGAGATGAAGGAGTCCTCACCTGCATAGGCAAAACCAGTGAAGGAATCATCAAATGTCAATTTGATTTGACCTTGAGCAAAGAACTCTCAGATGCTCCAGCCTTTATCACACAGCCTAGATCTCAAAATATTAACGAAGGACAAAATGTTCTCTTTACTTGTGAAATCAGTGGTGAGCCATCCCCTGAAATCGAATGGTTTAAAAACAACATGCCGGTAAGTTTAATTCAGAATATATTATTGAAGAAAAATTTCAATACCACATCTACCATTTCCAAAGAACTTAAACATTTCTTTTCTTTTTCCTTCATTTTAGATTTCTGTTTCTTCAAATGTTAATGTCAGTCGCTCCAGAAATGTATATTCTCTGGAAATCAAAAATGCATCAGTAAGCGACAGTGGAAAATACACAATTAAGGCCAAAAATTTCCGTGGCCAGTGTTCAGCTACAGCTTCCTTAACAGTCCTGCGTAAGTATATCTTTGCCATTCTTCCTTAGTTGCTTAAAGACTTTGGGTGTTTTTTTTTTCCAGCTGTCTCTTCTGAGCACAGAAAACTCAACTCCATGTGTAAGAGGGGACAGGCACCCTGTATGAATTCATCTTTATGGTCAAAGTTTCTTTACAACTGAACGGAAACCCAGATAAATTAAATTTCAAAGTACAGCTACCAACTTCCCTATAACATTTATTTTCAAAATGCACAATGTGTCAATTATTTTCTATATGACTAACGACTTTTCTCCTAGTGGTTCCTAGCACTTGCATGTAATGTAATGATAGAAATACAAGGATTCGTTTCTTGAACACATTAAGCTAGCTCTTGACAAATGTATGCATAAATGTATTTGCTTACGCTTCAACACCAAACTGTTTGGGTTACATTTCCATGTATGTGTTTAAGTTCCCATTTCTGTAAGTCAGCATCAGATGTCACCAATTAACCGGATGTCATTGATGTTCACTGTGTATCTGCTATGCTCCACAGCTCTAGTTGAAGAACCTTCCAGAGAGGTAGTATTGAGGACAAGTGGTGATACAAGCTTGCAAGGAAGCTTCTCTTCTCAGTCAGTCCAAATGTCTGCCTCTAAGCAGGAGGCCTCCTTCAGCAGTTTCAGCAGCAGCAGTGCTAGCAGCATGACTGAAATGAAATTTGCAAGCATGTCTGCCCAAAGCATGTCTTCCATGCAAGAGTCCTTTGTAGAAATGAGTTCCAGCAGTTTTATGGGAAAATCTAGTATGACACAACTGGAAAGCTCAACTAGTAGAATGCTTACAGCAGGCGTCAGAGGTGAGTATAAAATTACTGGTAGAGATATACAACCCAAGTAGCATGGGGTAGTCTTTAATACATACAATTCGGTAGAAAGCAATCTTTATGTTTTTCAGTGATCCTAAGACTTTTTTGTCGTTCTATAAAGGAGTTCCACCTAAAATTGAAGCTCTTCCCTCTGATATCAGCATTGATGAAGGCAAAGTTCTAACAGTAGCCTGTGCTTTCACGGGTGAGCCTACCCCACAAATAACATGGTCCTGTGGTGGAAGAAACATTCAAAATCAAGAACAAGGGGGAAGATTCCACATTGAAAACACAGATGACCTGACAACGCTCATCATCATGGATGTACAGAAACAAGATGGAGGACTTTATACCCTGAGTTTAGGGAATGAATTTGGGTCTGACTCTGCCACTGTGAATATACACATACGATCCATTTAAGAGGGCCTGTGCTCTTATACTCAACATTCAGTCTTAACTTTCCACTAATAATTCACATGGACTAATCTTTCTGATCTGTAAATATTTTTTAAAAGTAGTTTTGTATCAACCTAAATGAGTCAAAGTTCAAAAATATTCACTTCAATCTTTTCATAACTGTTGACCTAAGAATATTATACATTTGCAACTGACATGTACATACTGTATATAGCCGGATTAACGGTTATAAAGTTTTGTACCATTTATTTTATGACATTTTACAATGTAACTTTTGAAACTAATTGTTGGTAGGAGAAAGTTTCTTCTGGAACGAATACCCTGCTCAACACTTAATCAATCTTTGTGCCTCAACATACTGTTGATGTCTAAGTATGCCTCAGTGGGTTGAGAAATTCCCCACTGAAGATGTCCTGTCCACCTAAAAGATGATAATACTGTGCACGTCACCTGATATGTGCACCAATACCTATGGAATCAGAAATGTAAAGCATTGGTGATGTTTGCATTTACCCTCCTGTAAGCAACACTTTAACGTCTTACATTTTCTCTGATGATGTCACACTCAAAATTATCATGACTTAAATATTACCAGAGCAAAGTGTAACGGCCAACACTTTGTTCGCCCATTTTACACTGTCTCTGACACAGAGAGTGCCTGGATAACTTGGAAAAAGTAACATCTCCTGGCCATCCCTTCAATGAACCAAGTTATTCAAGTATTCCTATGCCAGAGCAGTGCCAGCTCTTGGAGGTCCTGGGGTGCAGCCAATGCCTTTGTGTGGTAGCTCTAAATTTAAATTACACTTGAAAAACCAGGGCACCTAAGCAATGAGCCACAGCAAAAAAGAAAGAACAACAAAATGAAGCTGTCGTTAAATTAAAAACAAGAATAATATACTAACTGCCCAAAGTGTCAATTTGAGGTAGTTCCTTTCAAGCAGGTATAAATTCAATTGTTAGTTCTAATTGTTGGACCTCCTGGAGACAGTAACAACAAAATAAAGCAAGCTATCTGCACCTCAAAATGTGTGGTTGGTTGTTTTCTATGAAATTCTGGGGCAGGGAAGTTTGTACCTTCATGCATCACAGAAATGGTCATTAATGGGTAAGATAAAGCTACCCAAGTTCAAAATAACTCATGTTAATAAGCTCTTGTGAACAAATGTTTAAAATACTGTTGTTAGATGTATTCAGCAATCTTGTTTAAAAAGCCTAGATAGTTTTTTCAAAATAATCTTCAAAAGTTTATCTTCTAAACTTCCCAAGAAAAATATTTTTAAAGGAGCTGATTCAACTAAATCCTTCAAAGACAGTAAACATTTATAATTCACAATATAGAGAATGCAAAGATGAGTTAAGATGCTATGGATCCTGTTCCTCAAGAAATATAGCAAATGAAATGACTACTGGCTATTGCAACTCCAATAGAACTCCAATAGAGACAGAACAACTGAAGGGCCTCCAAAATAAAGAACTTACTTTAAATGACATAAAGTAAGTTCTGCCATGTTTTTTACTAGATCCAGAAAAATCTCTATTTGTCCACGTCAATTAGCTCATCATAATTGCGTATCTCTAATGCTGATACTTGCCTAAATTGACATCCTTAATGTCAGTGCAAGTGAATTGACAGTACAATGTAAGTATAGTTGACAGTGCAAAGCTGAAGAAAATGTACTGACAATGTTTACTCTCCAAGAAGAGATCTTGGGTCCTCATTGACTTATTCAGTCAAACTTATTAAGTCAGACTTCCTAAAAGCAGAGCCTGAGACAGGGATTCTTGTCTCAGTAATTCTATGAGAGATTACTCTTAGGAAAAAGGGAATGAGGGAAGCAGATAGATAGGACAGAGGAAGAAAGCGGATCTCAGCAGAAGTTTCACCCTCATCTCAAAGGGGGCTTCAATTTTACTACAGAGTTGGTTCCTTCCAGGATCAAAGGGGCTGATTTTTTGTACCCTCTCACTGCCAGTCAATGACTACAGGGGGGGCCGTAAGGGGTCAGGAGGGGGTAACAAGCTCCCAAGGGAGGTGGGATGCCTGCTGGCCCAGGCAATTATCAGCAGACTAGGGCAGGTCAACAGCCAACACTAAAGAAGCTGGGGGATGATTGCACATGAGGCGGCAGGAGACGCCAACAGATCCACTGCACCGCCTTGCAATGTCAAATGCCTAGACTCTTACCTTCAAATGAGAAGCAGCACTAACTGGGTGATGCCTGAGGATGATGCCCAGCCGTGAGGTACTAATTTCCACACATCCTCATCCCCGGCTGAAATATGGACGGTGCTGATGAGAATTCCAAAGCTTAAGATGGTATTTTGCGCTTCCTGAAATTGCAGCTGCCAAGGTTCTGAGATCCATTTTGGGCCTGGGAAAGGGAAGACGTAGCAATCCATCCAGTGAAGGAGGTGTTTTTTCTAAAAGCAGGAAGCAAGCCTGACTTCTTTCCCTTTCTTATGGAGACAAGAGGCTCACTCTATTGGCCAGGCTAGAGCATCCCAGCTCACAGAAACCTCAAACTCCTGGGCTCAAGTGATCCTCCTGTCTCAGCCTCCCAAGTAGCTGGGACTACAGGTGCCTGCCACAGGCCTGCCTAGTTTTTCTATTTTTAGTAAAGACGGGGTCTCACTCTTGCCCAGACTGGTCTCAAACTCCTGGGATAAAGCAATCCTCCCACTTAGGCCTCCTGAGTAGCTGGGACTACAGGTGCCCCCAGAACACTCCTAGCTCATTTTTTTCCATTTTTAGTAGACATGGGATCTTGCTCTTGCTCAAGCTGCTGTTGAATTCCTGAGCTCAAGGGATCCTCGGGCCAACTTCCCAGCGTACAGGCATTACAGGCCCGAACCACCTCTGGGGGCCTCACTTATTTTTAAGCCTTACTGGATGCCCACTGCTTCCAAAAGCAGCGCAGCATGGCCACGGGGGCCACAGGAGAGGACTGCACAGGAAACAGCAAGAACCCCTTCCCGCGTCGACCAGCTAGCCTTCTTCCCTTAACTCCTCCAGAAAGAACGGTCCCCTGAAGACCGCCTGGGAAGGGTACTCTCGCTCCTTACCCCGCCTTCACCCCACGAGCGGTCCTCCGCCTCGGGGCGTCATTTCTGAGTCAGACTAGCTCCTCCCTCCTTGTGTTGACAGGGGGCGACAGAGAGCACGAAGCTAATGAGGATCTTCCGTGCAACGTACCCAATCACAAATCACCCTGCCCTTCTTCTCCTAAATCCTTCCTGTTTCATAAACCCCACACGCTGGCCACACAATAAGTAGAATAATGCAGGAATGACACATCTGCGTTCAAAGCCGTGCCTGCGGAGCTCAGACTTTGGACCTGCCCTTTATTAACTGGTGTGACCTGGGGCAGGTTACCGAACTTCTCCGTTACTTGATGGTCTCATCCATAAAATGAGACTAACAATAGCAATGTTGCAGGAATGCTGTGGATCAGACCAGTACTACATGTAAAACTCTTAGATCAGTGCATAAACATAGTGCCCAGTAAATACCAGCAATCATTATTACAGTAGAGACCACCATGCAGATTACTGAACTTAGGCACCAGAGAAGCAGCACCCAACATAGTTCCCACTGGTGCTCAATAAATGTACAGTAGTCCCCCCCCCTTATCCATGAGGATACAATCTGAGAATCCCCCAGTGCTGTCTATGGCTTCTGGCCACTGAACCCTATATGCACTACATTTTATCCCATACAGACATAAAATTAACTTTATTGGGATAAAGTTTAATTTGTAAATTAGCCACAGTAAGATATTAACCATAATAAAACAGAACAATTATAAAATTGTAACAATATACTGTAGTAAGAGTTATATGAATGGGGTCTCTTCCTCTCTCTCTCAAAATACTTTACTGTATTATACACTAATATATAGCATGGTAACTGAAACCTCAGAAAACAAAACCACAGATAAGGCAGGACTACTGTATTCATTTGCTAGGGCTACTGGAATAAAGTACTACAGTTTTTGTTAGCCAACACAATTTATTGTCTTACAGTTCTGGAAGTTAGAAATTCAAAATCTAGGTGCTGGAGCGTTGGCTCCCTCTCAGAACTATGTGGGAAGGAGCTGTCCCAAGCCTCTCTCCTTGGCTGTAGATGGATGTCTGTGTCCAAATTTCCCCATTTTAGAAGGCCACACCCATATTGGATTAGGGCTCATCCTAGTTACCTCTGTTTAACTTGATTGCCTCTATAAAGCATATCTCCAAATAAAGTCACATCCAGAGGATCTGGAGGTTAGGAGCCCAACATCTCTTGGGAGAGCCATAATTCAATCTGTAACACTAGACATGATGGGCATGGGATAACACATCTTTATAGGAAGTGTTTGGGTAGAATTTCTCAAAAGATTTATTATCTCTATCCAATAATAGCTTATTATATAGATGAACCACGTAGAGGTAGTTAAACCAGAAACATCCGGTAAAATAACAAGTTAAATTGACAGTTTCCATGGTGACTGACTCAAGATGAAGGTTTTATGATTGTGCTTTAGGAAGATAAAGTCATTTAGAATTTTGTTTACTCTGCCCCAAATGTAATTTTTTCCCCAAATGTAATTTTGACAAATTTAGGCACAGAAAGTTCAGTATCCTGTAGTAGGAGAAAACAGTGCCTGCTAAATAGGACTTTTGAAAATAGATTGGCCCATCCATTTTGGTATCCTTAGGTCAATGTTTCCCAAACTCTGTTTCTCAGGACACTGAAAGATATTGTGGAAAAGGTGTTCAACAGCCCAATGCACTTAGAAATTAGGTCATAATTGTAGATCCTTATACAGGACTTCCCAGAGTTTCTGATGACATTGAAGGTGTGGAGAGGAATAGACCTTGATATCCTTTAGAAAATGAAGTGCTATGATCAAAGAAATCCACAGTGTTTATGAGAGCACACTGCTGGAGCCTCTAATCCAATCAGGAAAAGGATGAACGGTCAGGTTGGAGGAAGTTAAATGCAAAAGCTATAACCTGAAATATGAGATGAGGTAAAAAGGGACAGAGACTGACTTTCTAAGCAGAGGAACTGTGCAACTGCAGATGCCTTGGGGCAAGAGAGAGCACAATCCATCCATAAAGAGTAGGGAAAAAATGATTAGTAGAAAAAGAGCTTCTGGCTCTAAGAACCTCAGAAAGGCTGGGGGCAAGAGGTAGGGTCCGCTTATAGGAGGCCTCATGTACCACACAATGGAGTGTGGGCTTTTCCCTAAAAGGTAAGGAGACGACCATTAAAGAGATTTATGCAAACTAGAGAGAGACTTGATCAAATTTTAGTTTTACCAAGTCTTTAGCTAATTTGATAAAGCTGTGACTTTGCCTTTCTACATCAAAGAGCTGATTTCCTCCTCCTGTAGACTCCACTCACAGGAAGACTTTACCTACCACCCAATTTCTAACCCATGATGCCCCTTATAATTGTAGTCTAGGGGTTTGTAGCCATTCCTGGAAAGGTTTTTCATAAGGTTGTTGGAGACTCTGGGATGCATGTTAATGGAGCCAAGCTGACAGACTTCCCAGGTACAGTGAAAGGCGAGGAACCTGACTTGTGGAGATTGGAGGGCACCTTATTGCCTGAAGCCTTCTCAGGGACAATCACACCACTGCATTGGCATCAGCAGTGAAGAGGCAGAATTGTCCCACCCAGGGAGCTGAGTTCTCCCGAGGATGCAGTGTTGGGAACGTGGAGGATGGCAATGACTCAGCTACATTCCTGAGATGGGAAATGGGTAAGAGGGATGGGCAGCTATGCCAATGCTACTTAAACTGGAAGGTGAACGTCCCACAAAAGATAACATGCTCTTAAAGAAAGGATGCCAAGCCTGAAATTCAGGCTTATCCTGACATCTTTAGCAGTCTATAAGGTCCTGGAGATCGTGCCAATATATATTTCTTAGGGAAATAATTCATAGGTTTCATTTCATCTTTAAGGATGCCAGTGTTTCAAAAGGTTACTGCCCTACATGTATCAGAGGTAGCAGGCTAGATAGGTGTGGAAGACAGTTGAAAACAGTTTGGCCTATGTGTGGATTTTTATAAGGTTATAAAAAGTGAAAGTTTGGGTTTTGTGCCTTTGGGTACCTCTGGGTATTTCCCAAACTCTGTTCCTCAGGCTGTCCAAGCAATCTGAAATACCTACATATACTGCCCTCTAAATAGGCAGTGATGAAACACCTACCAGGGCTCTGATGCTCAGAATTCCTTCTGCAGCCAAGAAAAGCTGCTATTAATGCACCTTGAGTAAGGTCTCCCTGAAACCAGAGGCTCGTCAACTAGCTTAGCCTCGAGAAAAAAATATTTCTTGCTAAGAATGAAATAGGTACAAATTCCCTGAGTTAACGAAGAAGTCTCCAGGGGACTCTGTCTGACACCAGTCTCAGCCTCAGGGAAGAACATAGAGACAAAACTCTTACCACAAGTCGAGTCAGATTTTTGTGGACAGCACCAGTTCTGTGACCCCTGCAATCTACTACATCTAGATTTTAGTCAGGTGAGAGGCGCAGAGACCCCTCACTCACCAACCTGCTGAGAAATTCAGTGCACATCCCCAAGGCAGACAGATGGGCTGTCCCTCCTGCACTTCCACTTCCATGCCTGGAATAATCCAAAGAAGCTGGGGAGAAAGGACAACAGCCTCATCAGACCAAGACCAGATGGGAGGCTGAAATGTCTGTCCTAATAAACAGAAGACCACTAAGGGGAAGAGAGGAGGCTTCTGAGGGAGATCAGCCACCAGAAGGGAAGCTCAGAATGGTGAGCATGGGGGTCCAGAGTCCCATGGTTACTAGCAGCACTGAAACTGGAAGGACGAGGTCTCTCTGTTTACCGATGGAATCTTGCCTCCAAGAACCAAGAACCAAACCTGCTGGAGACAGTGCTTGTATAGGAAGAGTGTATAGGGAGAAGAGTGCTCTGTTCCACTTTGAGAGTCACTGTTGTTCCAGGATGGGGTCAGTAACTGCCATCAGGTCACTTCTTGTAAAAAGGCCCCACATTTGCAGTGTGGTCAATCTCTCTTCTTAGAAAGCTAAGGCCAGAAATGCTGAACTCTTTACTGGCACCTGCAGGGTTGAGAGTGCTTCCCTCACCCAGTAGTGTCATGTGAAGGAATAGCTGTGGGAGAGTCAAAAGTTTTCCAGAAACTACACCAATGGGAGCTAAAGTAACAACAAAAGATCTTTCCATCATTTCAGGAAGAAGTATCCTGACAAAATAACCTATCTGATTCTTTGTGGGGGCTGAGACAGACAGAAGCCAGCTTAGAGTTACTGGGATGTTTAAGGTATGGGACTTCAGCCACTTTAAGGGAGGTTTAGGAGTGCTGGGCAGATGTTATTCCAGAGGACTTAGAGGACTTAATTCTACTCATTTCAGTTTGAGACTAGAATGAGTAAATTTCTAACTTAAAGGGAAATGTCTCTTTTAAGGAGGAATTCTCAAAGCAAAGGCATGTATGAAAGCATTCTTCCACACAGTACTTATTTTTCTTCAATATACACAGCAGCTGAAAGAGCACCGCCTCCAGCCCAGTGACTGCTCTTGTAGCTGTTTTCTCTTTCTCTATCTCAGGGAAGAGTGGAGTTGGGTGGTGATGACAGTTGTGTCCTGATCTGCTCCAAATCAGGAAATCACCTCTAGCTATTAACCTGCTGACGTTAGCACAGAGGACTAGTTTCATTTTCCTACCATATTTGAAAATGTCATGACTTAAGACAGACAACTAGAGAGATGCAAAAGGCAGGGTGCAATCAAGATCTACATTTACCCTAATACCACCACCAGAAGTGTTTCTCAAACTTTAAAGTACATTGAAATCACTGGAAGACCTTTTGAAAATGCAGAATCTGGTTCAGCAGACCTGGGATGGGGGCCTGAGATTCTGCATTTCTAACAACCTCCCAAATGAAGGTGATACTGCTGATCCTCAGACCATACTAATAAAAGGACCTGGGAAAATGTTAGGTCTTTCAGGCTGTTAAAGGGCCCTAATCATAATCATATTATGATTATGATTATTTCTTTAATGCTTTAAAGAAAGCATTAAAAGAAATAGATACGTATAGATGTGATAGACCTAGTATCTATATCTACCTATATGTGCATAAATATAAACACACACATACACACACATCCCTACCTCTTCTTAAATAATCAAGAGTAGGAGTTTCCAGTAGCTCATTGTTTCTCAACCTTGGCTGCCCATCACAATTACTGGGGATCTTTTAAAAAATATCATTAACTGAGTCCCAAACACAGAGGTTATGCTAGAATTGGTCTGGATCAACCTGGGCATTAACGTAGGAAATTTAAATGCACCCGAGGGGGTGTCAGTTGTCCAGCCAAGATGAAAAACTCCTGGACAGATAAGGTTATCCGCTTTGTATTTAAATTTAAAGATTAACCATTACTTCTCCTGCAATCTTTATTATTATTATTATTAAATCCCCTACAATCTTTTCTCATACCTTTAACACTAACTTTAAGGTAGCCCATCAAATTTTACATTTCCGTGTGCAGCAAACCAGCATCATGACAGGAAGAGTAAACGGTTAACATTATTTAAACCTTCAAAACATGCCATACTTAAATTTTTCTCTGTGACATGGCAAATTTAAAATTAAACATTTTCCCCCACACTGTTCACATCACTCAGTTTATTGAAATTACAAAATTACTACAATACTTTCAACAAGCAGAATTTTGTAACAAAAATATAGAGTATACACCTTTGGGAATTTTGGAAGAGATAAAAGAGAATACTCACAAATTAAGTATACATATATTTTTAAATGAAATGTATTTTTTTCCCTGGGAATAGAAATCCTATTCTGAGAAAGTTTCAAAATTAAAGTACTTAATTTTGTCAGTCTAAATCCATATTTGCTGTTAGGTTTTTCAGTTCATTTAGAGACTAGCTTTTCTAACAATTATCATTATTTCCAATAGTTTAACTTCTAAAGTTACAAAATTTTTATTTAACTGCCCATAACTCTTGTTGCAAGAACCATTATATGTATTAGTTACAACTAACCAAAAAGACACTTAAAAGGCAAAAAAAATTCATGGGCTTATTTTTTAATAATATTCAAACACACACACACACAAAAAATGCTATTTTAAAGCAATCATGATATTTTCTAATGCCTGCTCATTTATGTTTATGTTAAAATAATAGCTGGTGTGCAAATGTGAATGATAAATATTATTCAACTAGTTAACTGAAAAAAATCTGAAAATTTAGAAAAGCCAATTATAATTAAGATAGTCAATTGATCTAAGCTATGAAATAATAAACTTGAGAGATTTAAGTGCATTCAAGAATTAGATCGCAAAAAAAATGCAAAAATAGGCATTAGAAAGCAAAGATAAATACTAGCAAGACAGCACTTAATAAGTGATCAATGAATATTGACTGAAGAAATTTTTTTTTAAAAAACAGATGAATTGGCCAGGTGCCAGTGGCTTACACCTATAATCCTAAGGGCTTTGGGAGGCTGAGGTAGGAGGATCATCTGAGGATAGAAGTTTCAGATCAGCTGGGACAACACAGTGAGACCCCATCAGGAAGGAAGGAAAGAGAATAAATGTATATACTGTCCTAAATTGTAACAGATGGTTAACAGCCCCCTTGAATTCACCACCATTCTCAAGCAATTCTTCTCTTTTCTGAAATAATACACAAAATATAGAGATATTGAGGAGGCCATTTTAGAGAACTATATAGTTAATGATCAAAACTGGAGGAAAATGATAAGTGAATAAAAAGAAAATAAAGTTAGAAAATAATGGGAAAATGCACATGGCTTTCTTTCTGGCTGATTATGAATAATATAGGAAAGCTCTCAGAAATTTATTTTAACATTTAACCATGAATGCTAAAAAGGCTCTTTAGAGCAGGTAGATAGGAAAGATTGAGATAACACTCAGAATTTGGAAAAGCTGAGGACAAAAAAACTCTAGGGAAAGCAACTAATGGACTTTAACTACTAAAAACACCATCTAAGATGACAGCCACTCCCATATACCCCCCAAAAGAAAAACACTTGCGGGAGTCAAATTCCCAAAAGTGACAGAACCTTAAAGGAAAGGAAGCCATGTTCTCCAAAAAAGAGACTGTTAATGAGACCAAAAAGTGACAGGTCATCAGTACATTTTGCCAGACTTCATTCAAGTCACATTCAAGGACACTGTGTGGTCAACGTGGCCTTGATTCACAAAAGCAAAAAAGAAAAATTATAATCTGTGCATTCTTCCCCCTCAAAAAATCATTGCCCATATTAATAATAAAACACAGCAAGGAGAAAGAAGGGCAACTCATTTCACTAAGGAAGTTTGCTACTTAAGTAAAACTGCAAATGAATTAAAACTCCTCTCTGAAGTGATTACTAAGGGTGATCTAAACACAAAAATTGACTTATGTAAAGCACTGATAAGCTATTCCATTTCACTTACTAAACTAGTACTTTTTTAAAAACAGTATTGGCACTTTTTTTTTTCCTGAGCACCAAGTCAAGGTTGCAAAGTTCTTTGAATTCATAAAGGCACCACTAGTAAGTGAATGACATACATTACGTAAAGATACATAAACTCTTGGCCTGAATAAAGAGATGATGGACTATGTTTGTTCCCATTTAAAAACTCTCTGTATGTTTAAGATCATCTTTGATAGTGAAATCTGAAAATAGGGAACCGATTATGAGCTGTTCAATTCTGTCTATTGTAAGTGATTAAAAAATATAATCTAACAAACTTAACAAAGCCAGGCCACAATCATTGCCCTATATTCTGAATAACAGATATCCTCACCTCCCTTCCCCACAAACTCTCATCAAGTGATGCAGACATCACTAATCAGGTAGGTAAGTAACTCTCTACTAATCCAACCCTCAAAATCAGGATCTTGGGAAGCCACAAATAATTGATCAAAATTGGCACAGAAGATAGGGAGAAAAAAAAGGCGGTGTGGCATTTATGGTAAGTACTAAACCACAGGTATTTATTGCCACATCCCTTTCTTTAACTGACTGTTGCAAAACAACAAGGAAGCATAATAAAGCTAAATGGGAGCTGTACGGATATTCTAAGGCCTTACCCAAGATGAGGCATCATGGCAAGAGACTACAGATAACCACCAAACCACCAATTCTGAAGGCATGTTGGTTACATGACCATATGCTTATATAATCTAGCAATCCCTAGCAATCACAAACACCACAGGAAAAGGGCACAGTATAGAAATTTCCTATTTGATTGAAGTACGGAATCGAATTCTGGTGGTAAGAATTAAAAGGCATTCATTGTATGCTCATCTGCATAAAAAATTTGTCAAATGAAGGCTTTTAATCACATGGATATATATTCCCTGACAAAAATCTGGATGTTTAACCCTTTCTATGTCTTACACCCTTCTGATAGTTGCCGAATGAACAAAAACTGCAACTCTCTATTTTGACCAAGTTGTGATAAATTGTAGAGCAAACTAGTTTTGTAAAGCTTATTTCAAAATAAAATGATCTCAAGTTGCATTGTCCACAACCACAAGAAACCACACAGATGCATGTGCATGCACACACACACACTCCCACATTCATGAACGTACAATTAAATCCCTAGCACTAGAAACTTGAAGATTGTCTTTCAAAGAAAGATGGCTTCATTCTAGCTGTCTAGAAAAAAGCAGTCAATTCACAGTTCCTTGCATAGAGGGATTAAAAATAAAAGGGCTAGAATGCCTACCTGACCAATAAGGCAGGGCTCAGAATTCTTGAACTCTCACACAAAAAAATACACAGCAAAGTCACATTCCTTCTTTAGTACCACTGCTTCGTATAAATGTGCCACTGCTAATTTAACCACCCTGCTATTGATGAGCTAATCCACTGCAATATTCACCTACATAAAAGTCCATACATAGAAAAAAGCACACCAAATGAGTGGTTACCCCTAAGGGAGGAGGGGGTCGAGGTGAATTTGGGTTTATTCATCTCAAAAAAAACCATAAAGAGCATATACTTAACTACCGCTTTAAAAAGAGTTAAAGGAAGGATGGGAAATACCCAGGTCTCTCAGAATTTGAAGTCTACAGAGTGTACGGAAAGAAAGATGGCAGCACTGAGTAGGACTGAAAAGTTTTCCTAGAATGCACATTTCTTCTCATTACACATGACCTGTCATTGCTTACTCCTAAACTGTTTCATCTCACCCAAAAGGCCAACTTCTACTAGGAGACTTTGGGTAACCATGGGTAGCATAGGTTCAGCTCCTGGTGACATTGTTCCCTTTGTGACACTATACTCTCCTGTATTCCTAACTGTCCCCATGTTGCCAAATCTGGCAATATAGTTTATATTGATTTACATGGGTGAAAGAATCTTTGTGCCAAACTTTTAAAAGCAGAGAGTATCAATGGCATCCTCCTCTCACCCTGACAAAATAAAACTGAGAAATTCATTATAATCATACATTTTGTTCATCCTTGATATTCTGGATATAATATCCATGGAAACTGGCTCAGCGCCTATAGCTCAAGTGGCTAGGGCACCGGCCACATACACCAGAGCTGGAAGGTTCGAATCCAGCCTGAGTCCACCAAACAACAATGAAAACCACAACCAAAAAATAGCCGGACGTTGTGGCAGTCACCTGTAGTCCCAGCTACTTGGGAGGCTGAGGCAAGAGAATCGCTTAAACCCAAGAGTTGGAGGTTGCTGTGTGCTGTGACACCACAGTACTCTACCCAGGGCGACAGCTTGAGCTCAAAAACCAATAATAATAATAATAATACCCATAGAAACAACCCCTCATTTACGTAATAGGTAGTGCTTAATGCATTACTATCCCTGTATATTAAGTTTATTTATAGAAACTAATCAAAAGTTAATCCACCCTGCCATAAATTCTAGGTTTTGTAGGTAAGTTCTGAATTGGTTATTTATTTAGCAACTAATACTAATCCAAAAAAATAAAGAAACATATGAACTTAAATACTAACTAAAATACTTAATACTAACTTAGTATTTCAAGATGTAATGAAATATTCACCATTCTACTCAATCACACATGAGTACATCTGGGTTCAGGGCATCTTGGTTGCTTTTATCTTCCCATACTTCAACATCTTCATTATGAGGCTAAAATGAGGTAAGCCCCTGGACCACAGTAAATGTTGTTAAAATGTTTTACTATAAAAGAGACCAACAAAAAAGACTTTTGAGGGGGAGCATACTTTAGGACAGAAGGGCAAATTTCATCTATGAGAATATGTTAAATTAGTCACTGCATTTAGATTAAAGGCAGCGTGGACATCACAACTCTGAAGACCTAATAAAGACAATAGTCATATCCAGAAAAAGTTGAAAATGCCAGCATCAAGCTAATAGCAGAGACATCATTGTACCTCAACCACACCTGCCTGTTTCACCTATATTACAAAAGTATTCTGGTAATTTACAAAGAGGCTTTTTCACACTAAGCAACTGTCCATCATTTTATAAAAAAATTCCTCATCTGTAGTAGTACTAGCCATTTGTCACAACTATGGGACTCTAGTGAAAAAGAAAACAAATGTCTGTACAAATAAAAATTAATCCCCGTTCCCAAAGACTGCAGCCCCCTATCCATAAATAGAGCAGTAGGATCACCTACTTCCACTTCAACTCTAAGAATTAGAATTATGATATCATTCCCCTCTTAATCCATAAAGATACTTCAAATATCTGAAGTAAAGGGATTTAAAAATCTAGGGTTAGAGTAGCTACTACCTAGAACAAAATCATTTTAATTGTTCAAAATATTAACATGTAAGAACATCTTTTAAAAACTGGACAAAGTATTTAAAATAAAACCTTCCCCAAAACATTTTGATTATAAATTAAAATTTTATCTACTGAATAAATGCAACATTTTGTTTTATGTTAAGTCCAAAAAAATCTTCGAAAGGTGTACAACCATACACTGAGTGGTTACGGATGCAGTGACTAAAATCTACTCTGTCTCTTATTTCTGTACTCTGTATGTTCAAAAAGTATTACATCTATATGCTGTAGGGAAGACATAATAAATATCATCTTATAATTTTATTCTCTATGCTTCAAATTTGTATGACAAAAACAAAACACAATACCAATAAAGCTTAAAAGCACATCAAAATTATTATACTCATTTTAAAACTTTTATAGTTTTACAATTACTGATCAAATTTCTTAAAGCTTTATAGTTTATTAGGAAGATAATATTTAAAGCCTGAACATTTCATATGAAATCTACTTGAATGCAAAGTCAATATTATCAAACACTGTATTTTCCTATATATTAACAATTCTTCCTGTCATGAAACATATTCATTCAAGTCTAAATGAGTTACTGAATCAAGACTGATAGTAGACGTAATAATAATGCTAAAGACAATACTAATAATAGCTAACACTTATTTAATACACACTGTGCCAGGCAATGTTCTAAGTGCTGTTTATGAATTAATTCTTCAAATCCTCACAACCCTATGAGGTAGGTAGTACAGTAAAACATTAATTAAAAATCATTAATGGAAAGAATGAAATATAGAATACTAAAGAAAAGTTATTCTCTATCCACTATTAGAATTTAATTCTAGACTTCCACTTAAACATGGTGAACTGACCACATGAGTTTATTCCCCCTACCTCCAAAACCTCACCAAGATGTTGTTAAAGGAATATAAATGGTATTAATCCACAAAGACAAAGGAGCCAGACTATAAAGCCATGAGATTTCAATAAAGGTTATAAAGACACAAACCAGGAGGAGGTGTGAAAACTAACCCAGCAGAGAGAGAAAGTTAAAGCACGAGTACCCAAAAGGGAGAAGCCAACATATACATCCTACCAAATCCCTGATAAATTCAGCACTTGGAAGCACCAGGTATTGTACAAACAGGAGTGAAATAAGGACTAGAAGCCTGTACAAAGAACTAGACTCAGGCCCCTCTTCCACACGCCATACCAGCCAAACCCACCCTCACCCTCCATCTACAAGAGAAACTGAACCTGGTCGCAACCACAGTGGAGGACTTGGGTAGGGTGGGAAGACACAGGGCAGGCATGGGAAAGGCTGACAGCACAAGAAGTAAACCTCAGCCCTCTTCTCCAACCCTACTACCAGAAATCAGTTTTTTAGAGAAACGCATGACTTCAAAGAAGAAACCTCCACTGAAATTTAGGAGACCCAACAGGAAAGGACAGCTCTCTGCCTGATGGCCCTTTAGACAACTGATGAACCCTGCCTACCCATAAAGACCTGTGAAACTGGCCTTTGAATACGTGACTAATATGAATGGATAAGCTCTGCAACTTCCTAAGAAAGGCTTCAGAATGAAGGGGGACCCAAAACAAATGAACAGAAAACAGAAACACAGAAACAATGCAGGGAACAGAAAAGACATGAGAAAAAAAAACCATAATTTTATTCTAAGGAAGATATGAGGAGACACGGAATCTGTAAAATAAAAATAGAATTTTATGGCTGGGCGCGGTGGCTCACACCTGTAATCCTAGCACTCTGGGAGGCCAAGGCGGGTGGATTGCTTGAGCTCATGAGTTCAAGACAAGCCTGAGCAAAAGCAAAACCCCCATCGCTACTAAAAATAGAAAAACTGAGGCAAGAGGATCACTTGAGCCCGAGTTAGAGGTTGCTGTGAGCTATGACACCACGGTACTCCCAGGGCGACAGCTTGAGACTCTGTCTCAAAAAAAAAAGAAAAAAACAAATAGTATTTTATGAAAAAGGAACAGAGAAAAAAGATCTCTTAGAAATTAAAATATGTGAAGAAAATTCAACAGAAAAGCTGGAGGATAACAACAAAAATAACAATAATATAACATAAGGAGCAACCAGAGAGAAAAGATTTTTTAAATTAGAAGATATCTGGGCAGAGCCCATAGCTCAACGGGAAGGGCACCAGCCACATACACTAGGCTAGCAAGTTCAAACCTAGCCCAGGACAGCTAAAACAACAATGACAACTACAACAACAACCAAAAATAGCTGGGCATTGTGGCAGGCACCTGTAGTCCCAGCTACTTGGGAGGCTGAGGCAAGAGAATTACTTAAGCCCAAGAGTTGGAAGTTGCTGTGAGCTGTGACACAACAGCACTCTACCCAGGGCAACAGCTTGAGACTCTGTCTTAAAAATAAAAAAAAAATTATAGAGGATATGTGAGTGGTCTAAAATTCAAATAACAGAAAGTGTAGAAAGACAAGGCAGAGAAAAGTGAGAAAACTATCAAAAAGATGACACAAAAAAAGACTCCACAGAGTCAAGTACCCAACAGGATGAACTTTACTCTGATATGTCAAGGGTACAGAGAAGCTCCTAAAAGCTTCCAGAGTGTAAGAACTGCTCCCAGGTAAAGGAACAGTATCAGAATTTTCACAAAGGGTGGTGCCTGTGGCTCAAAGGAGTAGGGCACCAGCCCCATATGCCAGAGGCGGTGGGTTCAAACCCAGCCCTGGCCAAAAACTGCAAAAAAAAAAAAAAAAAATTTTTCACAGAAAAGCAGAATGCTATAAGATAATGAAACATTGCTTTTAAAATTCAGAGAGAAAATTATTTTCAACAGACTCCAAAAGACCTATTGATCAAGAGTAGAAACATTTTCAGATCCACACAGCCTCAAAATCTTTACCTCCCATGCACCTTTTCCTAGGAAATTATTGGTAGATAAGCTTTGAGGGATTAAAAAAAAGGGCAGTAAACCAAGAAAGAGGAAGTCACAGGATCTAATAAACACAAGATACCAGGAGAATATGAAACAAAGGGAGTCTCAGTGTGACTGGGGAGCCATCAAACAGGCCTGAAGAGCAATAGTCCAAATGGCAGAAAATGAGAGACTATGAAAGAAATGTCTCTAAAGGATGACAAAATTTTTTAAAAAGAAAACTGATAAATTTTCTAATCTTTTTCAGCATTTAAGCCTTCTGATAATCCTTATCATAAGTACATAAAAAACTAAGCAAATTTTAAAAGCAGACCGTCTTAGCCCCAGGAAAAATGAGGCTCTAGATCAGTGGCTCTCAACCTATGGGTTGTGACCCCCAGGAACTGAATTAAAGGGTCGCGGCATTAGGAAGGGTGAGAACCACTGCACTAGATGAAGAGAATAAGGACGGAATAAAGAGAATAAAGTTGTGATTTAACAAAAATTTCTATAAATATAAATCTATGTTGGGAAACACGGAGAAAGGAAAATAAGGGGGCCAGTGGGGTATAAGAAAATTAAATACGGGCTCGGCGCCTGTAGCTCAAGCGGCTAAGGCACCAGCCACATACACCAGCTGGCGGGTTCGAATCCAGCCCGGGTTTGCCAAACAACAATGACAACTACAACCAAAAAAACAGCCGGGCGTTGTGGCAGTGGCCTGTAGTCGCAGCTACTTGGGAGGCTGAGGCAAGAGAATCATTTAAGCCCAGGAGTTGGAGGTTGCTGTGAGCTGTGATGCCACTGCACTCTACCCAGGGCGACAGCTTAAGGCTCTGTCTCAAAAAAAAAAAAAAAGAAAGAAAGAAAATTAAATATGGCCTAACAATAAAAGAATGCAAAAAATCATTTCTAAAACTGATAAACGAAGGGAATGCAGCAGTACATAGGGAGGTAAACACTAGAACAAACCACTAAAAGTCAAAGATGCTTGCCTCTGGGCTGCTAAGTCAGGGGAAGCGGGACTGCTCTTTTTCATTCTAAGTCTTTTAGCTCTATTTGATTTCTTAACTAAGTGCATGAATTACTTTAATAAAAAGAAAACTAAATTTAAAAAGAATTTAAACTTACAATTAACGCATGAATTCAAAGAGAGGACTGGGGAACCGGAATGATAAGAAAAAGAAACCCTATCTACCAACGTCCCACCCCTTCACTCATTCACCAGGGCTATTAAAACGGAGACCTCAAAGCAGCTCCTGCAGCCTCATCTGGCTTTCTTTAAGGCCAGGACCCTCTCTGCACCAAGCAGCAATAACAAGTTTCAAATGAAAGAGCTAGAGGCAACTAATTAAATAAAAGAACAATTAGCAAAGTCCAAATTAATGACATTATAAAATGTCTATGGAATCAGTATAAACAGCAGTCTAGTATTAACATTATTATGAGGATATATTTCCTGAGATCTTGTGATGATACTGAAATTTAGAAATGTGACAATACCCAGTGAAAAAATACAATTCAGGATCAAAAGTTCCAGGGCATTTGTGGAAATAAAGATATTTTATCTCTTGCTTTGGAATTTAAGTTTAAGCAATAGCATCCATTTCTGGACTTGTTCTGATTGAAGATAACACAATAATCTAATGTAACGTAACAAGGTTCAAATTTAGGTCACTTACAAAAGAAATCTCTTCAAAGTCCCTTTAATCATAGAGACTTGCAATTCCCAAAGAACAAGAGACCAGGCACTTGTAATGAAAAGCAAGCACAGGCTTGCTTACTATCCTTATTATCCTTAGAAGATCATTGATATGTCAACAGAACCTCCAAACTTCTCAATAATTTCTCAAATTCCTCAATAACCCTATGGCCTAAACAAATCAAAAAAGGGACAACCAATAGTTTATAACAACCAATAACTTTTCTATAAATTATAGAATAAGCTGACAAGCAAAAGTTCTCACAGAATTGTTCTTATTTGGCTCACTGTTTTCTTAAAATTCAGAAGTCAGGCATACGTGAAAATACCCAGGACTCCTCAAAATGCAAGGTTTCCTTCAGCTTTATAGGTTGTTTCATGCTACTAATTCACTGATCAAAATCTAGATATAATTCAAGATTTACTCATGCTTCCTCAAAAAAAATTATTTCATAAATATGTTTAGTTCTATGGGGGAAGTGGACCTAAGTCGCAATAAAAACCATTCTTAGGAATACAGCAAACGTGTTCAAGCACCTATTTCAACGGGGAAAAAAATGATACAAATCAGAAATAACTGCATTTTATTTCAAAAAATATTTACAGAAAACTGTTCAGGACCTCATCTATTTGGGTAAAGAAACAGAAAATAGATTTGATTATTTCCTATCATTTCAAAAGCTTATTATAGTATCTTCATTATAATCCTATTACTTCAAAAAAAAAAAACCTAACTATCAGAAAAACTCCCTATCAGTAGTAGCACCTTGACCTTCATGGTCTTATACTGGGCAAGTTCTTACTACCAAAAAAAAAAAAAAAATCCAACACAAAAAACCTGATTACCCAAATCAACATCACAATTAACTACATTATCACATTTTTTTCAAATCAAACAACTTATGAGTAAAAAATTCCACTGGTAGAGAGTAGTCTGATGACTTGTGTGCTATTTAAAATCATAAATACTTTAAGTAGCATACAGTTCATCTAAATACATACCATAGTATATACATTGTTTATGTTCATTTTAAACTTAAGACAGAAATCTTGTAATTACAGATTTATTTTAATAAATATCAAACATTAACTCAAAAAAATTCCCACATAAACTTACAAGAGAAATTTAAAATAAAACAGGCTACACTATTCTAAGCTCACGTGCAACAAAAATTAAAAGTATGCTTCATTTGTGTATTTACCAGCAGGCCTGAATACATGTATATAAACAAAACCAAATCAATACAGAAGACTACTAGCACTTAAAAATTTAGACAGAATATCAATGAAAGTACAAAGCATTATATGATGAGTTTAAATGCAAACACCACATATTTATTAAACATATGATTAACTCAAAAACACCACAACAGTCTGTTTAAAGTGCTCCTCAACCAAAACTTTGGACAAAGCCACCACCCCAAAGTGAATTCAAAAAAATAGATTACAAGGCAAACACTGACCAATAGGTGTGGACAGGGACTACCAAAAAATGCTATTTGTTCTTTAATAATGCCATCCTCAAGAGATAAAAAGCAGTCACCTTGATAGAATTCCTTTTTTTTTTTGTATAAATAGTCATAAATAAAAATGTCTCTGGATATTCTAAAGAGCTGCAAATAATACCTTACAACAGCAGCTTAATGTCTATTTTAGGAAAAAAGCACTAAAATCCTCTTCCGTTGAAAGTTGTTTTATTTCCCTGGTATAAGTGAGCAAGGTCACCACAATATCAACCTCTTTTCTGGAACAATGTAAATAACAATGTATACACATCTTAAATT
>CAUYRH010008515.1:0-15533 GCA_963574655.1 Perodicticus potto
GTGTATTTTTGATACTGCTTCCATTGCTTTGGGGGTCCTCCTCATGAAGTATTCACCCAGGCCAATGCTTTCAAGAGTGTTCCCTGCACTTTCTTCTAGTATTTTTATAGTTTCATGTCTTAAGTTTAAATCTTTAATCCAGTAAGAGTCTATCTTAGTTAATGGTGAAAGGTGAGGGTCCAGTTTCAGTCTTCTGCAGGTCACCAGCCAGTTCACTCAGCACCATTTGTTAAATAGGAAGTCTTTTCCCCACTGAATGTTTTTAATTGGCTTGTCAAAGATTAAATAGCGGTAAGTAGTTGGATTTATCTCTTGGTTCTCTATTCTGTTCCAAACATCTACCTCTCTGTTTTTGTGCCAGTACCATGCTGTTTTGATCACTATTGATTTATAGTACAGTCTCAGGTCTGGTAGCGTGATCCCTCCTGCTTTGTTCACTCTCTTGGCTGGGTTCCCACGATTCAGCTCAATTGTGCAGTTTCGAGAGGTTATCCTCCCTTTTGGATAGGAGCCTTTTTCAGAAGCTGCTTCCAGTCAGCCATCTTGCTCCGCCCCCCTCCTGTAATGCTGATTTTAAAGAAAGATATACCAACTGCAGAGGAGCCCACTCTCAAATTCACCCAATAGTGACCTCTAGAGGTCTTTTGATTTTTTACAACCATATGAGAAATGAAAACATTTAAAATGTGTGATGTTTCATATTAAGTTTTCCCATGTAAAGGAAATGCAGCTGGTAACATACAGTGATACAAATTCTTAGTTGAGGAGTATTTTCTTAAATTTTGTTTATTTATTTGTTTTTTAGGTTAGTTTTTAAATCAGCCCTGTCAGAGTTTACAGCAAGGTTTGATGTACAACTTTGCTCCATTAGTATAGTAAAAATTCTGAGTGGTTCAGGTAGTATTTTTAAAGGGATTTTCTAAAATTACTCACTTATCACCTCTAACCTCACACACCCAGAGTTGTTCTTCATGTATCAGAACGTAGTTAATGTCAGTGCTCATCATTCCTTCTAGACTTACCTACTGGGCAGTAAGTATTCCCTCCATAGGTATAGTGCCTATCACTGTGCTTGTCTTAAAGAAGACTTTAAAAAAAGGAGCAACAATAATCACTGATAGAAAAATTTTTCCTGAGCATAATGTTGAGGCAATTCATATGAAGCAGCTTTGAAAGTTGCCGCAAAAAGGCCACTTTGGCCATCATCTATTCAGTGTGGTACACTCTGAAGAAGAAAGACTCCTTATCCAAAGCTTCTGCAGGAGCTGAGGGAGCAGATTCCTGCATCATGAAGAACTGAGAAGTTTTATGTGATAGCAGCAATCTCTTTAGTGATCTGAATTATCTCTAAATGTAATAAGAATTTTGGTCAGGCAGATAGGAAGTCAGTGGTACTAGAAGAAAAATGGAGAGTAGGAACCCATAAAAATAAGTATAAAAGATGTGTTTCCTCCTTGAGTACTAGAAGTACTGTAAAGATGGATTTTCTCTTACTATCATAAGTATTCATGAATTTAAAATGTTTTCTTGAGATTTTGTTGAACTATTGTTGTCCAGAGCACATGAAACTCAAGTAGCTCCACTTCAAGCACAGGCTGGGATATTAAGAATCCACTAATGGGTTGATATGTAATTATAATTATTTAGAAATGAAAAATGAAAACAATCATATACGATTGTAAGAAGATGGATGAATATTTAGTGATATTCATACCTTTAGACTGTATTTTAACTGAACCCTGGATTTCAAAAGCTTCTGAACATCTCAACTTGAATTTTCCACACATATTCCAAACTAGTCACCCAAGTGAGATTTATGAGAGTCATCTTTGCTTCCTCTTTACAGATGCTAAGGAAAATTCCTTCACTCTTTCCTCATTTTCTGCTATATTTCTAGTTCAGTTCCTTATTACATCCCTTCTAGATCATTGAGATAGTCTACTGTTATTTTTTGGCTCTAAAATATAGCCATCCCCCTCATTTTATTTACCTACTAACTTGCTACCTAATTAGTTGCCCTAGAATCCAAATTTGATCATTTTTGCTTCCTGCTTAAAATCCTTCAGTGTCTTAACATCTTGTAAGGTCACTCATAAATGCCTGGGGATAATCTGTTTGTAATTTGAACCTACTCTCATCTTTCACCTTGTCAATACAAATGCACTTTTGTTTCAACTTTTCAGAAAACTATTCACTGTTCTTTTTGCTGTTTCCTAACTCCTTGCCTTCAAGCATTTTGACTCCTTTATTTGGAACGTCCTCTATCCCTTCTTTTTCTTGCTAATTTTATTGTTCCTTTAGCTCATATCTTGTGTCATCCACTCTTGCAACTCATCTCTAATCCTCTGATACCATGGTGGTGTTACAGACTTTCAATTTCTGCGTTCCTTTAACATGTCATGAAAAACATCACTGTATCACATATGACATTGTCTTGCAACTAGTTGCTTAATTGTCTGTCATTCATCTTGTCTCAGAAGCGGTCCATTTTTACTAAACATTGTAAATACCACTCTACATTGTCCTTAGGAAAAATATTTTAGAAACAATTCTTATCACAATGTATAAAGTTCTTTATAGTAGTTCCCCTAACTTTCTAGCATAGATAAAATTTTGCACAGGATATCCCATTCTTCAAAGTCTGTAAATGATATATAGGTTTCCCAAATAGTATGCATTTGTTATGATTTCTTAATTCTGCCTGGGACACCACTTTTGGGTCTTCTTCACTCAGTTCTTAAGATTATATTCAAAAGCCTACCAAGATGTTTTTCCTCCCTTGTATTCAAAACCAACTCTCTACCTTCACCATGTTCTCCATTCCACTGTATAAAAGTCACCAGCTTCACTGTCGGGCACATTGAGTTTGAAGAAGTTCCAGGGAGGAGGTGGTTGTCTTGACCTCAATATCTCCCTCACCTATTCTCAGGACATGTCAGCCACAGACAAAACTCATACCATGAGTAGAGGATATGAGCTTTGGGACCCAATAAGAGCATCCACCAAGTCCTCTCCTGCCACATTCTCATCGTGTGATCTTAAGTATTTCTTAATTCTTTAAGCCTTAATCCACTTATGTATATAACTGGAATAAAAAATTATATCTTCTAATGTTATTGTTATAATAAACAAGAGATGGTATATTAAAAGGTGCATCCTATGCCTGGCACATTGTAAACACTGACCAAATGGTAGTCTAAGTCATACCGTGGGCATTCAGTTACATTGTTGGGTGAATAAAAGATTTGAATGACTGCAGGAACAGGAGTGTCTGGATAGGTACATGCCAAAGGACAGAAAAGACATGGGGAAGATATACCAGATGAGAGAGAGATGCCTAAAACAGTGGGAAAGGCTGTTGCACTGAGAGGCAGAGATGCTAGGAATGGAGATATATGGAGATATATGGAAGAAGGGATGTTTTGAATGCTTGATATTTCGGTAAGCCTTGTCTTATGCTTAAATCCATTCAGGGCTTGGATTGAGCCACCAAGTTTATTAATACAGTCAAAATGCTCCTTCATGATTCTACCAGGTTACTTTTTTCTGACAGCTCCCCACCCCAATTAGGTACTCCTCAATCTTTTCTCACTTCTTTTTCACTTCAGTTCCTTGGGGATAATCTAATGGATTTCCTGTGATCATTGTTATTATTTACTTACTGGCACTTTACACAGTCACTATGGAGGAACCAAAAGATATAAAATATTTAAGTGAAAAGGTGCTATTTTGCTGAGTTAGTGTCCAAGGAAAACTTGCTCTTAGTCCAAAAACATTTACTATTTGTACTATTTGTGTCTTGAATGGCATTTTTTTCTACTTTGTTCAAATGAAGAAGAAAAGAGTCAGCAAACTCTGAAGATTATTATTCAAATATTGGCTATCTTCAGCACCAATCATTTAGGTATATTTTTCCCTTCCTCCTCCCCTACCATCTTCTTTTTCTGTCCTTCATGAATTTTTATCCTTTATACATTAAGTGGATTTGCTTTGCTATTGATCACCTGTTGTTTTTAAAGTTCTGTAGACATGTCTAACCTGTCTTTGCTTGTTATACCACCAGTAGAGAAGTTGGAAATGGAGCACAGTATTATAACCACACACGCATACACACACACACACACACACACACACACACACTCAACTATACACACATCCAGAATCTACTGCTGGTTTGAAATATTGATCTTACAGCAGAACTGAAAATAGCCTAAAATAAACCATTAGTTACTCCAGCCCACACGAAGAGTATATGCAGGAACTATGACAAATGAATTGTCTTTTTCCCATTTGTAATATACTGAATTGTGTAGAGGATGACAAAGAACTCGTGTCACAATCTCATCTGCCTCTACTGCTTAGGAGATGGTGAGTCAGCTCTTTTCTCAGAGTGGTTTGAAAGTTACTTTCCTGAAAATGAAGGTATGAAATCTTTGTTTCCAAGAAAACATATTTTGCATAGTCCTTGGTATGCTGGACCCAACTTCTATGAATGTGTAGATTGAATATACGGCATACTATAGATAATGTATTTTATTTATTGTATATTCCTCTAACACAGACTATGAACCCTTTGCAGATAGGACAAGTGGAATTTATTCTTATCATATTTACTGTATCAGAGGATTACATTGTTGTACGTACTATGAGCCGGGCAATACTCTGAGTACTTTTTAAATATAAATTTATATATGTACATAATATGTATATGATAAAAATGTAAATGAGTTATAGCTCATTTAATCCTCTTAACAGTCCTATCATTTAGGTATTATTATTATTATCCTTATTTTTTGACCAGGAAACTGAGGCTCACAGACATTAAGCAATTTGCCCAGGATCATGAGTAAAGAAATAGAGAAGGTGGGATTAAAACCCAGTCTATCAGGCTCCACGGCCTCTGTTTGAAGTACTTTTACATTCTAGAAGGGAAAGTAATTTTTTTTGAGACAGGGTCTCATAGTGCGTGGCCATCATCATAGCTCACAGCAACCTCAAATTCTTAGGCTTAAGCCTACCTCCTGCCTCAGCCTCTCAAGTAACTAAGGCTACAGGTGCCCATCACTATGCCAGCTAATTTTTCTGTTTTTAGTAAATCAGCTCCCATTAGTTTCCCTAATATACTTACCTATTTACCTTCTCACAATTTCAAATACGTAAATATTTACCTATTTACCTTCTCACAATTTTCTCACCTAAAATCCTTTCCCTTTGTCTTGTCACTTCTCTATAGATTTATTTTTCTTTGGAGTTTTTAATTTCAAATTAATATGTGGGTACAAATTTTTAGGTTACATCATTTTCTGTTTTTTTTTTTTTATTGTTGGGGATTCATTGAGGATGCACAGAACCAGGTTACCTTGATTGCTTTTGTCAGATAAGGACCCTTTTTTAATTGTGTCCCACCCCCAAAAGGTGCCCTTGTCCCCCCACCACCTCCCTCCTTCCCTTTCTCAGGTCTTCCCATCTTCCACCCCCACCTCCCTCTCTGTACTAGGACCTTAATTGTCCTCATATCAGAATTGAGTACATCGGATTCTTGTTTCTTATTGTTTTCAATTATAAGATTGAAGTTGTAGTTGAGCCCTTCACTTAGGGGGAGTGCTGCACACCCTTACATTGTGCGCATTAGGTGAGACCAGGCCAAATGCCCTCCCTCCTCCCACCAATCTCCCTCTCACCTCCTTTCTTCTCCCTCTTTCTAGACAATAATTATATTTTCTGTGGGCATGTAGTTGTTTATACATAGGCTTCATATTAGCATTGAGTACTTTGGAATTGTTTTTTCCATTCTTGAGTACTTTACTAAGAAGAATGTATTTCAACTCCATCCAGGTAAACATAAAAGATGTAAAATATCCATCTTTTCTTATGGCTGATAGTACTCTGTGATTCTCTCAATTGATGCAGAAAAGGCTTTTGACAAGATCATTCTTCATTAAGAAGCTATACATGGTCTAATCACCCTCTGAGTTGCTCATCACTGAATTTGTCCCACATGTGTGCTTCATGTGGTAATAAATTGTTTTTTTCTTCTTAATTAGACTTCACCAGTTTAATTTCCAGGATGCCAGCTGGAGACTCAGGAGGGTAGAGAAAAAAGTTCTTCCTCCCCACAGACTGGACTATACTATGTGTTAGGTAAATAACACATCTAGTTATGAAATCAAATAGTCTATCTTTTGATTATTTCTGATACCACATACAAGGCAAAATTTTATCATACATGGCTTCTATCAGTAGGTCTGCCTCTTCATTTCTAGGTCTTATAAATCTTGAATTTATGTTTTATGTGCATGCAAGAAATATAAGAATTGTGGTGTTTCTTGTAACCTAAAATGCATTTCTCCCCAATTGATTTGGTTAAATTAGTATATGCTAAATATTCATTTGTATGTCCTTTTGCATAACCACTATAGAATTCTTGAACAGAATATTTTAATAGTTGCAAAAAGCATTTATCATATAGCTTTACTCGGATTGATGTAGTAGTTCCTTATTGTTGGAAACTTAAACTTTGTCTGTTTTTATTACAAATAATGCCGGTTTTTTTGCAGTTTCGTGCTGGGGCCGGGCCTGAACCCATCACCTCCAGCACATGGGGCCGACGCCCTACTCCTTTGAGCCACAGACACCACCCACAAATAATGCCTTTTTATAAAGATCTGGATATATATTTCTGATAATTCTCTTAGACTCAGTTACTAGAAACAAAATTATTGCTCACTAAGTATATAAAATTATTTTCTGTTCTGCCATCACATTCTCATCTACAGTAAGTTTTTGTTATTTTATCTTCACTGATTTGAGGATAATTTAAAATAATTTTGCCTTATAAATCCTTAAATGATTTATTTAAAAATTTGGCTAAATTTCTTAGCAGAATTCTTCTTGGAGCTTCAATATATATAATTACGATTAAAATGGTAGGGCTTGGGTGGTGCCTGTGGCTCAGTGGGTGGGGCACCGGCCCTGTATATCAAGGGTGGCGGGTTCAAAACCAGCCCCTGGCCAAATTGCAACAACAACAACAACAAAATAGCTGGGCATTGTGGCAGGCACCTGTCGTCCCAGCTACTTGGGAGGCTTAGTCAAGGGAATCGCCTAAGCCCAAGAGCTGGAGGTTGCTATGAGCTGTGATGCCATGGCACTCTACTGAGGGTGACAAAAGGAGACTCAGTCTCTCAAAAAAAAAAAAAAAAAAAAAAGGTAGGGCTTGTATTGATGTAGTTGTCCAGAACCGTTTTTTCTATTATGTAGAAACTGTTCTGGGGAAATCAGTATTGGAGCTTTGAAATAATTGTCTAGTTGTAAACACCAGAAAAAGGAGACATTTTTATAAATGAAATATTCTCTTTAAAAGGTGATGAATCTGGCAGGATAAGGAAGTAAGACAATTTAACAGTTAAAAACAAAAAAACCCAGAGGTAATTCATCCTAGGAGCTGCACTAATAAACACCTAAGTATATAAAAATTAACATATGCTGGAACAATTATCTTTTAATTAAGTGTTTGCAGCAGGCTCCATGGGAACTCAGCAGCCTACAAACATTAAGAACTGTTAGAAAATGTGAGTGTATTTTGACTAAATTATAAAAAAAAATTAATGAATACATTAAGATTACTGTAATTAAAATGGTCTGCTAATGCAATCATCTCTCTAGAGTTGAGGAAGAAATTCCACGTATGAGGCTATATTCTGAGTAATCACAGATAAATGGAATAGAATTTGAGAAAAATAAAAAGAACAGACCTGGTTTACAGTTAAATTTAGCTGGTAATAAAGTTGCTGTGATATTGGGCAAACCCATATAGGCAATCTGTCTGTTTCTCCTCTTATTAGATGAGGACATGTAATAAATGCTACTTGTAGGTTGGTATTTTTAGAACATGAAGAAAAAAAGAAAGAGATTTAGTTGCATTTTAATAATGCAATTTTGAAAAATCATAGTTATTTTCTGATAATACATGAGCAAAATTGGTAGAAGTATTTTTAATTAATATTTACAAGGCATACAATTTGAAAGGAAGTAATTCCTTTAGACATGAAATTTAGTCTATCCATGTTCAACAAAAGATGTATTGCATGGGCGACGCCTGTGGCTCAATGCAGTAGGGCGCTGGCCCCATATGCTGGAGATGGCGGTTTCAAACCCAGCCCTGGCCAAAATAAAAACTGCAGGAAAAAAAAAAAAGATGTATTTGCTGATCTGTATGAATTCATCTATTGACATATTTGTTGAACATACATATGTGTTCAAATCTGAATTAACATCTACCGAATAATATAAAAATTTCATGTCTAGTATTAGAAGGTACAGATTTGATTACTAGCCTCAATCTTTTTATGGCTATATGAACTCAGAAAACTCATTTCTCTTTTCTAGTTCCTCCATTCTACTCATCTATTAATAGGTTTATATAATAAATCTTACTTCTTAGGTTTCAAGACAGTATAAAAATTAGATAATGTACAAGAATACAGTTCATAAACTATAAGGTGTTTGCAAATGTCATTAAGTATTCAAGAGAAGTTGGGGGTGGGGGGAGATTCAAGCTCTTTTTCTGATACTGTTACAAAGTCCCTGTATGTTTAGACACAAACATTACCAAAAATCTAGTTGGGAAATACTTCTTCCACTCTCAGAAAATGTTCAATCTAGCAGTCAGAGGTTATTCATGTACAAGAACTCAGAGGTCCTCTTCAAGTCTGACCCAAATCTTTCTTTTCTATTCTCTCATTTCCATTAATCCAAACCCTCTTTCAACACTGAACAGTTACGTTAATAGTAGCATCATAAATATCCCCATGATACATACACACAATGTTTTACTTTGCCCTTTTTTTAGAATGGAATCTGTGTTGTTTGCCATGTTACTTTGAAGAACCACTCACACAAGGTATAAAATGTATTTCCCTAATACATTAATACATTTTACATGTATTAATGTTGAGCTTTCTCATGCTTCAGCCAATGAAATGAGGGAGTTTCAATGAGCCAATTCTCTCCACAGCCTCAACATTTAGCACATATTCTTACTATTTTTCTGGGACTCCTGTGTTCTACTACAAAAAGAGCCTACCCCAGATAGGCTCTACTCCAAAGAGAATGTGGAAACATGTGGAAAATGTTAGCAGTATGTTTAAATTTTAAGAAACTGTTTTCTGAATTATTCTTTTCATTTTCCATTTCCATCAGCAATGTATGAACACTGTACACCCTACACTTACCATTTTCCGACTTTTTCATTTTGTCCATCCTGATGGATGTGTATTGGTAACACATTTATGATTTTAATTTACATTTTCATGATGACTAAAAATGTTGAGCAGTTTCTTATGTTTATTGAGCATCTATATATCTTCTTTTGTAAATGTGTATTTAAATCTTTTGCCTAGTTTTTGTTTGCCTTTCTTATTGATTGTGTTTCTCATGTACTCTGAACGCAATCCCTGTGTTAGCTACATGGAGATATACACTATAAATAGATGTGTGTGTGTGTGTGAGAGAGAGAGAGAGAGAGAGAGAAAGAAACTATAAACTGAACTATAATCCATCAGCTCATTATTCACCAATTGCCTTTCTTTTCTTTGGATTGTGTAATTTCAATTGATTTACCTTCAAGTTCATTAATTGTCTTTTCTTCAATGTTTTTTAGCCATCTGAATTATTTTTGAAATTTTTATTTAATTATGGCACTTTTCAGATATAGAATTCCTTTTCCATAGTTTCCATATTGTTGAGATTTCCTTTATGCTAACTCATTAAAACCATTTTCTTTAATTTGTTGAACATATACTCTTTTAATTATATAAACACAATCATTACAGATGCCTTAAAGTCTTCCTGCTAATGAAACATCTGTGGTTGTTCAGTTATTTCACAAAATAGCAAACTCAAAAGTCTTAACTTATGCAGGTATGTCTATGCAGGTTAGAGTCTTTTATGATCTCTATTTCAGGCTAGGTCTCTAGAGTTTCCTCTTTACTTGCATATATAATAGAGACAAAAATATAGGCAAACTTTGTGCATAGATTTAGAATTTCTTCCCCTTAGAAGCTTCTCTCATTTTTAGAATCTCGTTTATCCCTGATCTCCATATTTGTAACCTCAAGTTGATCGGCCTGTGGTTTTTGATTGCCATTACCAGAAAATTAGGAAAGGAAAAAATAGGGGGGGAAAGTAGCCACAAAGTTATAGCTCTTAGCTGCTGCAGTTGAAGTTTTTCAAGAACAAACTCTTGAAAGAGTTCCATGTGCTTTTTAATGTACTGGTGTCTTTAAATTACTCTTTTCTCCGATTTTACATAACCTGTGAGAGTTTAGTGATGATTTACTCCACAAACATTACTGGAATTTACTTTAATATGTCATTTTAGGCTAGTTGTGGTGGCTCATGACTGTACTTCTAGCACTTGGGAGGCCAAGAGGAAGGATCACTTAAGGTCAGGAATTTGAGATCAGTGGGAACAACTGCAAGACCCATCTGTACCATTCTGAACTAGAATAATTAGCCTGTCATGGTGATGGGCACATGTAGTCTTAGTTATTTGGGAGGCTGAGGCAGGAGGATGACTTGAGCCTAAGAATTTGAGGTTGCAGTGAGCTCTGATGATGCCAGTGCACTATGAGACCTTGTCTCCAAAAAAGTTATTTTCACTTCAAGAATGTAAAAGAGGGGCAGCGCCTGTGGCTCATCCAGTAGGGCACCCGCCCCACATACCGAAGGTGGAGGGTTCAAACTCGGCCTCAGCTGAACTGCAAAAACAGAAAAATAGCTGAGTGTTGTGGCAGGTGCCTGTAGTCCCAGCTACTCGGGAGGCTTAGGCAAAAGAATCGCCTAAGCTCAGGAGCTGGAGGTTGCTGTGAGCTGTGTGATGCCACGGCACTCTACCGAGGGCAATAAAGTGAGACTCTGTCTCCACAAAAAAAAAAAGAAAAAAAAAAAAAAAGAATGTAAAAGATACCTATTTAGGACAAAGGCTTTTTATTTGTTTTTATCCTGATTAGAGTCTAGTTATTATCTTTGCATAAATCATACCATAATTTATCTTTGGTCATATCTAGCTTTTGTTACTTTGAGGTATAATGATAACTTAAATACTTGTGAAGCTATTTGAGTACCAAATTCTAGCTTTAGGATTAATTATGTTCCCAAACATTTACCATTGTCTTACCCACACAAAGTTGTGTAATTTTTGTGTCTCGTGTGTATAGCATCGCTTTTTTAAAGCACTCAAAACTATTTGCATGCTCTTGTTTTATCAACTTATTGAAATTTAATCAAATTATATCATTTCAATAACAAGTACAACCACAAAATATAATAGTTGTTGAGGAAAGCACTTAACTTTGCCTTGAAACAAAAAGTCTTTTTAGAGGACAAAATCTATGAGATCCCAGAGAGTATTCTACAAGCACAAACAGTTCAGTGTATGGTCATTAATCAATATATTTCACAGAGGAGATGGAGACGGGTGGTTAATTGAATGAACTAGTTAGACAGAGGTCCACAAAGAGAGCTTCTACTCTATCACCCTCTCCATTATATCTGAAGAATATGAGGTTCAGAAAGTGTTGTAATTTTCCCAAGGTCATACAACTGGTGAGTGCCAAATAGGCATTGGAAGCATTTCTGATCCCAGGCTTTTTCTATATATTACATTTACTGAAAACCAGTTTAGTACTCTCTGTGTCTTTAGCATAAAAAAAAAAATGTCGTTTTAAGTCACCATGGAAAAATACACCTGAGAAAAACCCATGATGTGTTTTTCTCCCTAATCTATGGTGTTCGATTATTCAGCAAGTCGTTGACATCCAATTTATTGTAGATTAGATTAAAAAAATGCACCAGGGACCCTTACAGCACAGCTGAAAATTGCATCTACCTCCATGAAGTAATTGACTGAATGACAACATTTTCCACATAATCTAGTTAAACCGAAATTACACCTTACAGACTCTGGCTTTTCTATTTTTTTTGCTATAGTGAAATCCAGCCAACTCATTCATTTCCTTTGCCTACTTATTTAAACACGTTTCCAAATTGCAAAACACAACCTGCATTTGGGTGGATAATTGTATAAATTTTACTGCAGAAAATGTAATGCCAGCAAAATAATTCTCCTGAGTTATAATTGCTTTTAATTCACACCTAAGATCTATAGTATTAGAAGTGCACATGCTTATTTATGAATAAAAATGTACATATAATTATATGTCATCCATCTATGTATATCAAAACTTTTATCTCACTTTCTTATGACTATATGGTAGAGATATGGCATAAAGTACATAAAGTATAAAAAAATTACTCCAACTTAGAGTGACAAGTAAAAAGTTATGCTATCATTGATACAAATTGAAATAACCACTAATTAATAAATTCAATCTTACAGAAACATTCTTTCAAAATATGCAGCTGAAAGAGTAGTAAAAAAGTGGTAACAGTGAGATGGCAGAATAGAAGTGTCCATTGTTCTTCCCCTCATGGAAACATCAATTTAAGCAGCTATTCACTTTAGAAAATACCTTAACAAGAGATAAGGGCTCCAGGGGAGTGATTATAGCACCTAAGTGGAGCACAGAAATAACACACATTTAAGAGGACAGGAAGGACAATTTCCTTCCATTCTTTTCCTTTCCATATCACTCTTCCTAAAATCACACATAGCACAAGAGAAAGATGCCCTCCATGTGGGGAACAAAAATGAAGTAGCACCTACCTTTGCTTCAGATTCCTGGCCTTCCTTTAGGGAACCCCACACTAGGGTGGTACCTGTAGACACAGCTCTAGGTCAACACCTGAGGACCCATGGTCCAGAACCACTATATTCTAGGCCAGTCCCTATGGCCGCGGGCCTTAGGCCAGGTCCTCTGTTTCTCTCCAGTCAACATTCAGGCTCAAGGCCAGCTCAGCAAACTCAGCTCCAAGCCTTTATCAGCTGCAGGTTGACCACTGACTAGACTTAAGGCCAGCCCAGTCCACAGGTCCAGTCCCTTGAACCCAGGAACTGGGACGCCCTGAGAACCTAGATACCAGAACTTTTGCATCCACCATATACAAAAATAACACAAAATGGTGGAGTAAGGACCTAACTATAAATAAGACCTGGAACTATAAAACTCTTAGAAGGAAACACACTAGGAAAAGCTTCATGACACTTTTTATGGCTGTAATTTCCTAGATGTAATACTTAAGACACAGACAACAAAAGAAAAGTACACAAATGGGACCATATTAAGTTTAAAAACTTAACTTGCGGCAAAGGAAATAAATGACAAAACAGCCTACAGAATGGGAGAATGTGTTTGCAAACCTTATGTCTGATAAGGGAATAATATTAAGAATATGTAGAGAACACATACAGCTCAACAACAAAAAATTAGCTAGTTAAAACATGGGCAAATAATTTGAATAGATGTGTTCCCACAGAAAATTTACAAATAGCCAGCAATCATGTGGAAAGACACTCAACACCACCGATCATCAGGAAAATTAGAACCAAAGCTACAATGACAAAGCACCTAAAAACTGTTAGGGTGGCATCTAATGAAAAATAAAACACAGAAAAAAACAAGGGCTGGTAACAATGTGGAGAAATTGGAAGGATTGGCCAATATTCAGCATGATGACTATAGTTAATAGTACTGTGTTGCATACTAGAAATTTGCTAAAAGTAGATTTCAGGTTCTTTCATCATACACACACACACCCAGACAAGGGTAGCTGTGTGAGAAAATAGATATGTTAATATGCTTGACTGTATTAATCATTTCACTGTATACAGGTCTATGAAAACATCATATTGTCTAGATTATATACATAATTTTTATTTAAAAAGGTAACATGAGTTGGAGAGGATTTTTAAAAATTGAAACTTTTGTATGCTATCAGTGGGAATAAAAACTATGTAGCTGCTGTGGAAAAGAGCATTGAGAAATCTTTAAAACTTAAAAACAGAAATACCACATGATCCAGCAATCCAACTTTGGGATATATAGGGGCTGTCCAGAAAGTGTCCTACCATGTACTGTGAAAAATAGAGACATATATGGCTACTTTCTGGACATCCCTTGTATACCCAAGAGAATTTTTTAAAAAACAAGTTCTTGCAAAAATATTTGCATACTCATGTTTATTGCATTCTTATTCACAACAGCTAAGAGGAGAAGATAACCCAAGCATCCAGGGAGAGATGGACAGGTAAAGAGGATTGTGGTATATATATGCACAAGTGAATATGATTTAGCCTTACAAAAAGATGGAAATACTGTCATATATTTTAACATGGCAGAACTTTGAGGACATTATGCTAAATGAAATAAGCCAGTCCAAAATAACAGATGCTGCATGATTCTACTCATATGAGCCATCTAAAGTAATCAAACTCATAGAAATAGGAAGCAGTATGATGGTTACCAGGAGCTGAGTGAAGGAAGAAAGTGGTAGTTGTTTTCAATGAGTATAGAGTTCAGTTTTCTAGATAAAAATGTTTGAGAGATTTGCTAAACAACATGGTGTTTACAGTTAACTTTATTGTACTATACACTGAAAAATGACTAAGATAGGAAATTTTATTGTATGTGGTTTTTTAGTATTTTCTCACACGCATGCGTGCGCACACACACATCACTAGTTGCTTGGAGATGCAGATGAACTTGAAAGGAAAGAAAGGAGAGACTACAAAAGAAGATGAGAAAATATATAATATATGCTTCCAAATGCACAGCAGGATTTTTTTGACAGGTTTTAGTTTAAATTAAAAAAATGAAATAAAATTACCAAAGTACTACAATTAAACCTGCATAAATTTTTGTATATTCTTAAAATGAGTTGTTTTTTCTACATAAATCTCTGAATGAAAATGCTACAAATAAAGACTGATAACTATACTCCTTGGTTTTTGAAGTTATCTTTAAATGTGTGGATAAAAACATAATAAGTAAAGTTAAAAGATAATTTATAAACTGGAAAAACACTTGAAATTCATACCATAGATAAAAGCTATTCTGAAAAATAAGCAACTTCCATAAATCTAGAAGAGAAGGGCAAAGAACCTGATGAAAAAGAGCTCAAAAGATATGAAGAGACAGTGAGTTTATAGAAAAATAAATACCAATGGACATTAAATATATGAAAAGATGTTCAACTTGATTAGGAATAAGAGCTGTGAAACAGAGATGCTGTTTTTCGTCTGTCAAACTAACAAAAATTCAAATATGCCAACACATTGTTGGCAAGGGCTGTGTGACAAAGCAATCAAGGTTTTACTTGCTTTGGGGAGTGAAAATATGGAGCAAATCTTGGCTTGGTGCCTGTAGCTCAGTGGGTAGGGCGCCCCCACATACTCCAAAGTTGGCAGGTTTGAACCTGGCCTGGGCCTGCTGAAAACGTTAACAACTACGACAAAAACATAGCCAGGCATTGTGGAGGGCACCTGTAGTCCCAGTTACTTGGGAGGCTGAGTCAAGAGAATCGCTTAAGCCCAAGCGTTTGAGGTTACTGTGGGCTGTGACACCACGACACTC
>CAUYRH010008516.1:0-23234 GCA_963574655.1 Perodicticus potto
CTGTAGTCCCAGCTACTTGGGAGGCGGAGGCAAGAGACTCGCTTGAGCCCAGGAATTGGAGATTGCTGTGAGCTGTGATGCCACAACACTCTATCCAGGGTGACAGCTTGAGACTCTGTCTAAAAAAAAATTATCCATTAATTACATGCTTTTAAGAAAAGTGACTATTTTCCAAAAAAAAAATGTTGGTGAGAAAAGTAACATTGTTTTTACTTTTTTTGAGACAGTCTTATTTTGTCATCCTTGGTAGAGTGCCTTGGCATCATAGCACACAGCACCTCAAACTCCTGGGCTCAAGCAATACTGTTACCTCAGTTTCTCTAGTTTTAGTAGAGATGCAGTCTTGCTATTGCTCAGGCTGGTCTCCAACTCCTGAGCTCAAGCAATCCACCTAGCTTGGCCTCCCAGAGTGCTATGATTACAGGCATGAGCCACCGTGCCTAGCTCTGTTTTTACATTTTTGTACATCTCTTCAAGATCTAGCTTAATAGAAGATAGCATCTACATTCAATCTGTTGAGATAGTTGTTTTAGTTGAAAAAATATGAAGAAAATCTGGCCTCACACTACTACGTAGCTATAAAAGGGAACAGTTTAATAGCCTTTTCCAGTGACTATGGATATTCTCTTTTGATACCGAAACTCAACAAGGGGGCTAGGCATCAGTACCTCAGTGGTTAGGGCACCAGCCACATACACAAAGGCTGGAGAGTTCGAACCCAGCCCAGGCCTGCTAAACAACAATGACAACTACAATAAAAAAGTTGCCGAGTGTTATGGCAGTCACCTGTAGTCCCAACTACTTGGGAGGCTGAGGCAAGAGAATCACTTAAGCCCAAGAGTTTGAGGTTGCTGTAAGCTGTGATGCCCCAGCACTGTACTGAGGGGCGACGTAGTGAGACAGTCTTAAAAAAAAAAAAAGAAAGAAAGAAAACTCAACAAGGGGTAGTTCTAACCAAAACTCAACAAGAGTTAGTTTCTAAAAGGCTAGTTGGGGACCCAGTTCCATGGATCATGCCTGTAATCCCAGTACTTTCAGAAGCTGAGGCCAGGTGGCTTGCCTGAAACCAGGGATTCAAAACCAACCTGAACAAAGTAGTAATACCCTGTCTCTACTAAAAAGTAAAAAAAAAAAAAAACCGGCTAGACACAGTGCTGCCCACCTGTAGTCACAGCTACTCTGGACAGTGATGCAGGAGGAGCCCTTGAGGCCAGGAGTTAGAAGTTACAGTAAGTTATGTTACCACTGCACTATAGTCTGAACAACAGAGCAAGACCTTGTCTCAGAAAAAAAAAGGGGAGGGATAAATAAATAAATAAAATAAAATAATTCCGCTAGTTGGAATGTTCAATCCAAAATTGGGGTGGCACCTGTGGCTCAGTGAGTAGGGCACTGGACCCATATACCGAGGGTAGCAGGTTTGAACCTGGCCCTGGCCAAACTGCAACAAAAAAATAGCCAGGCGTTGTGGTGGGCACCTGTAGTCCCAGCTACTCGGGAGGCTGAAGCAAGAGAATTGCCTAAGCCCAAGAGCTGGAGGTTGCTATGAGCTGTGGCCATGGCACTCTACCCAGGGCGACCAACTGAAACTCTGTCACAAAGAAAAAAAAAAAGCACCAAAGTTGTATCAGTCTTCAATTTATACTTTGTTGTGTTCAACAATATCTCATACAATATCAAAATATATTCATCAGCATCACTACCCATGTCATCAGAAAAGTCTTTAGTACTGGGACGCTCTCAAACTCACATTGATAGATAAAAAGTTTTCCAAAATTTTAGTCTTTACTGGAAAGTTCTACTTCATTGGCAACAAATACTGACAGCTTTCCTTGAAGTAGCAAGTTCTCTTAATTCATTTTCAAGAAAACATCTGCCAAACACCCAAGTAGGAACAAACACTTTGACACTTATTCAAGTAAAAATGGCATCCTATGGAAAAAGCCAGTTAATTCAGCTCAAACTCAGTCACACAGAGGCTCTTGGTTTTTTTGCGTTTTTTTTTTTTTTTTTTGCAGTTTTTGGCCAGGGCTGGGTTTGAACCCGCCACCTCCAGCATATGGGGCCAGTGCCCTACTCCTTTGAGCCACTGGTGCCACCCCCCAGAGGCTCTTGTTTAAGGTACTACTGACTTCTATATGCAGTAGAAGTGCTTTATGCATACTTGTTTCACCACATGTACTGAAAAGATGAGAGTCTAACTTAATAAAATTAAAATTCTGTATTACTTCATCAAGGACAATTAAGTGAAACAGGTTTTTTTTTCCTTAACTCTTTGGTGTCACAGTCTGGATCTGTGCTAAGGCACCAGCAGTTTTATCCATCATTGCTATAGCACCACCAATGCAAATGTCAACACCATGAAAACGATGACACCTAGGGCAGTGCCTGTTGCTCAAAGGAGTAGGGAGCCGGACCCATATAACAGAGGTGGTGGGTTCAAACCTGGCCCCGGCCAAAAACTGCAAAAAAAAAAACAAACAAAAACGATGACACCTAGCTCTCCTAGGGTCTGTGGACATTTTGAGAACTGGGAAAATATACATTTTTTTCGGCACACAACCCATCCACAACTCTAAGCTGTTCACATCATCCATGTCTGGGAAATTCCCACTCATCTCTCCAAGTCTAGCCTAGTGTCACTTTCCTATAGCTCTGACACACCATCTCCTCTACCTGTCCCTCAACACTTACCATCTTTATGAGGATCTCTTAAAAACACTCATTTACACATCACATTACATCTTACACTGTAAGATTCTAAAGCCGGTAACTACATCTCATAATTAACTCAATTAGCACTGCCCAAAGAACTCTGAGGCAAAACGATGACAAGAAATTCAATCACATGTCAAGTCAGATCGATTCTATATTGCTACTTTTTTCCTGAAGCAATCTTTGGGAAGTACAATTTACTAACAAAATGCCTACTTTTAGTCCGTGTATAAATAGTGCTTTTTGCATACTTAAAACTCTCTCTTAGCTCTATTGCTGTGATCCTCAGGTCATTTCAAAAATCAGGCCATAGGTAGTACTTGAGCCAATAGCAAATAGGTTGAATGACAGGAAGCAGTCAAATAAGCGATTTCATACGGTTCACCCTAATAAAATTACAAGGAAAAAGCAATGAGGGTGAGACAGAACGGAAAGAAAAAGGAGCAAGATTAAGTTTAAAAACAAAAACTCTCACCGGTCATTCCAATCGTCCCCTCGACGTCGTTCATCTCTCTCGCGGGAACGGTCATAGTCGCTGCGCTCTCTTCTAAACTTGTCCCTGCGCCTTCGATCATACTCGTCATCACTGTCACCCATGGCGCGGTCTGAAAGGGCCTGGGGTCCAGGAACAGGTGGTCAGGGTGCTGAACAAGGACCAGCGAAGAAAAGGACCGTCCCTCAGGAGCAGCACGCCTGCCTCTCCCCCACCCGCACGGCCGCTGCATCGGCCATCCCCGGCCGAAGGATGGCTCCGACACTTCTACTCGCAGCGAAGGCCTCCAAGCCCACCCTGGTCGGCCCCCGGGCTCTTTCCCCTCAGGCCTGCACCAACAAGGCGCCCAGGCTCCTCCGCTGCCCCACCTGGGAGCGGTGGCAGCCGTTGGATTCGCTCTCGGGTGGACTTGTTTTGAGGTGCCCGGGGTGTCGGGCGAGACTAGGTCGACGAGGACGCTAAGAGGGAGACGTGGGCGCTCAGCAAGGGAGCCGAAGAGAAGCCAGAAAAGTAGGATAACCGGGGACTAGCGATCGCGCGCGCCCGGGAAGCGCTGCGCCTGCGTCGCCCGCGGAACTGGGCCTTCGAAGCACAAATTTCCCCGCTGGCAGACGGAACTGGAACTTAAGTCTCGAGCAAACGGCTGGGAGAACAGAGAGTGATGGGAAAGGGCGGGGACACGAAAGTCTCGCGCGCTTTCTGGGACAAGACCTGCAGGCGGCGAATAACTACGGGAGCCGGGATAGACCAAGCGAACCCTCTGGGAGTGCTGGAAGCGCTTTCTCAGACTGGAAGCGATGGTTTAGCTCCTTCGGTTGTACCCACAGTCAGAGCCAGTTCGCAACCAGCCGTTGTCCTCCACAGAGCTTTTCTTGGAGTACCTCCTGACCTCATCGGGGATGATTTCGCTCCCTCCTTGTCCAGGGTATGGGCTTGGGGAGCGCCGGCGTTCAGGAGGTGGAAGGTAGAAGCAACCATCTTAAAACATCTCCCACCATTTTCTGCTCCCACCAATGTGCCTGCAAAACCCATTGTTCCTGTTCTTCTTTGACAAAGGCCCCCCCCAATTTTAAGCAAAATGAACAGATCTCAGTTTTAAGCCCCAGCTATTACTTGGATGAGATAGGCCGACTGTAGGTTAAGGTCCTGAGCAACGAACAGGATCTGGCTTTCCCCAGGTTAAATATACAACCCCTCACACACACCCCTGGGTAACACTAAATCCCTTCTCAATGAAATATGGGACTTAAGACTAGAAAATGCTGCAGCCGTGGTCACAGCACTGAAAGGAGGGTATCTTCACACCAAACTACATTTAAAAGTATAGTAGAATTGGGGGGGGGAAACTGTTGTACCAGAGCTAAGACCTAGGGCCCACGTTGTGATCTTGCCTCTGCTATTCAAGAACCATGCAATCTGGGAAAGTCACTTCTCAGTTCTGGCATTCTTAGGTGTAAAAGTGCACATAATAACAATTTTGCTTATGTTGGGCTACTGCAAGAATCATGACACAAGAAACTTTAAAAGTGTTTGTAATCTCTTGAGGGATTATTATTTCGTGATTGGAAAAAGAGAACAACAGTTGGTGACAAAGTTATAAAGGTAGATGTCAAGGAGAGCTGGTGGAAACTGAAAATGCAGCAGATGCTTCCAGGAAGACTCAGCAGTCAGTGGTGACGGTGGCTGAGAGCTCTTGGATGCGCCAAGCACTGCAGGCCTTGCATAAGATGTGCCCATCCAGCGGGTAGCAGCCTTGACATTCGCCCTCAGAGGAAAGCAACAGCCCACACTCCTGTTGGGAAAGAAACAACAGCATTCTATCAGCTCCAGACCCCTGAGTTCCTCTTCCCTTCTGCTATACCCAGCACCCCAGATACTGTAGGCCCCTTGTTTTTGCCCAGGTCCTCTGACCTCACATTTGTAACAGCCAATGTGAAAACTGCGATCCAGAGCAACAATTCTCACAGTCTCCTCCTGACCTGGCTCAGGCATGATGGCCCCACCGCACACTGAGCATCGTGGGGCAAACTTCCTGGGGTGGAAGGGAACCAAGAAGGCTGTCAAGGGACCAAAAATGGAGCCCTGAGAAGGTGGGGGACAAGAGGGAATGGAAGAGGCCAGAGGTATCATCTTGGGTCTTGGGGAAGGGATGATGTTAAAGATAATCAGGGAGGATCAGGGGTTGGAAATAGGATGGAATAGTCTGAGGCATGAATGAGGGATGAGGGAGGTAGGAAAGGTCATACATCCTGGCAGGGGATAGGCCTGACCTGTGAAAGTCCTCAATGCAATGGATCTGGCTGGTGGCATCCACTGTGAAGGGAATACCATCAAGGCCACGGTGACACACCACGCAGGTGAAGCAGCCAGGGTGGTAGGCCTTCCCCATAGCCCGCAGGATCCGGTCCAGTATGGGTTGGGAGCATGTGGCACATTTCTCCAGGGTAGCCTATTAGAAAGGAGGGTAGAAGATCGGGAAGAGGGAGCCACATATCCTTCTGGACATAGTATTTAACTTCTGAGCTTCAGGAGTATTATGGAATTTAATGTATTCCTTTAAAATGCCTCATACTTGGAAGGAGCTAGGTCCTTCCCCTTTAGCAGCTAGTACTGAGCTACTTGCTGAATTCTCCCCCACCCTTTTTTTTTTGGAGACAGAGTCTCACTGTGTCAGCCTCGGTAGTGTGCCATGGCGTCACAGCTCATAGCAACCTCAAACTCTTGGGCTCAAGTGATTCTCTTGCCTCAGCCTCCTAAGTAGCTGGGACTACAGGCACCCGCCACAATGCCCTGCTATTTTTTTGTTGCAGTTGTCATTGCTGTTTAGCTGGCCTGGGCTTGGTTCAAACCCGCCAGCCTGGGTGTATGTGGCTGGCACCCTAGCCACTGAGCTACAGATGCCAAGCCAATTCTCTTCTTGAACATCAGTTTGGGTAACCAAGCTTCAAGCCTTTTATCTCTTTTGGGCTTGGACACCTAATTCCCACTTTGAATGGAAGCCCCCTGGTACCTGCTGCTGACTCCAGCCCCTGGCCCCAACCACTCACCACATAGCAGCTTTCACAATATGCCCTCCTCTCCACTGCGTAGAAATGCTGGCCCCGAAGCTGGGCCCGGCACGTAGAGCACACAAAGCAGCCAACATGGAATATATGGTCGAGGGCCACAACCCCAGCCCCATCCCCGACCACATCTTCTCCACAGCCACCACACCGGCCTGGGGGCAAGGAGGGACAGGGTCAACCTACCTGCTGTCTACACTGACTCCCACCCTACCCACAGAGTCAGCTCACCAAAGTAATCCCCACTGGGCGGGTGGTTCATGTCATGCACCAGCTTTTTGGTCAACCTCTCCAGCTCCTCCTCAGGAGGCTGGTTCAGGGGGACCTGGAAGGTGGCAGTCAAGGAGTTGGTCACTTCTAGCTACAGATGCTATGGGTCACCCTGAGAGTAACCAGGCAATTTAACCCAGAAAGTTCGTCTGAGAATATCTCAACCCAAGCCCCAGTGGGCAGTGCTAACTCTTTCCCCCTGTGTTTCCTGACCTGCTTCCCACCCCAGACCTCTGACTCTGCTCAAAAAACACCCCCCTAAAACACCTGTCCCACCCAATCAATGTCCAATTGAATGTGAAGACCCGAAATCTCTGTCCCCCAGACCTACCAGGGGTCCATGTCCACCTCCTCTTCCTCCTCCTCTAGGGCCAGAGACACCAGCCGCCTCCTCTTTAGCCCCTGGCCCTGGCTCTCGTTGGCTCCTATAACCTGCCCTCCAGGCCTCACCTCGGCCTGGGAGAGGAAAGGGGGGGCCTGGGAGGGGCCCAGAAGCCTGAGAGGCCCCCCGCCTGGGTGGGCCACAGCCTCTCACTGGTTGTGCCACCTTCACTTGCACAGGGAAGGCTGGGCCAGCTGGGGTGCTGGCAGTAGCGTAGGACGCTGGAGTGGGGCTCCCATAGGGGGATGCTGGGAGTGGCAGAGGTGGAACCCCGTCTCCATTTAGCTTCAAGGAGCCCGTGCGGTAAGCAGGAGGCTGAAGGGGTTCATAAGCCTGGGGAAAAATGCAGGCCAGAAGGCATAAGCATGGCCCATTCCAGGACCCATGTTCCTGAAAATCATCCCATGTGTGCCTCCCCGGGACAGACTTTTGACAAGGTCCCATCCTCCAGTAATCTCTTGCGTCCCACGCTTCTTTCATGCCCGGCTTCCTCCAAACCCAGCCAAACACCACGTGCAAGGAAGAAGGTGGAGGTAAAGGTGGCCTGGAACCCAGAAGCCAGAGGGAGCAGGCTGGTGAGTAGAGGCAGGACGGGGAGTTACCTGTCGGTCTGGTCTCCTAGGGGTCTGACCACGACCTCCATTGAGCTCAGCCAGCATGCTGGTCAGCAAGTCTATCTCAGCATCCAGACTCCCTGGACGCAGACCCCCTCTTTCTGGGGGCAGCCCCTAGGTATGGAGCCAGAGCAGAAAGGATGCAAATCACTGTCTCCTCTCCTGCCCAGGTCCCACTCACATTCGGCTCTAGGGGGCCCCACACATCCCACCTGCAATCTCAGCTCTCACCTGTGACCGCTGGGGAACTCCATGGGACCCCACCCAGGCGGGCCCCCGATCCTCTGGCACCCCTGGGGCCTGGTAACACTGCTCAGATGGGAGGGGGCAAAAATTGACCCTCGGATGGGGCTGGAGTGCTGGGGTGAGAGAAGAAAGACCAAGATGTGAGTGCGAGCGGAGACGCGGGGTGAGGGCTGCCTTCCTGGTCTCTCCACCCTTTTCTCCCCAATCCTATGTCCCTGATGGGGCAGAATGCACCAAGGTCACAGGAGGGCTCCGGCAGCTGGTACCCCTGGCCTGGGCTAGAGTCGGCTTCTGGGCTCCAGAGGGCTGCTTACCGGCTCCGGAGGCTGGTGGCGGCCCCGGGGCGCCTCGGGGGAGCGCTCTCCCTTGAGGGACTCTGGCAGACTCTGGCTGCTTCGGGGGGAGCCAGGTGGGCCCCGACATGGCCTAGAATGGGGAAACTTCAGACAGCGGTCTGGGCCGAGTCTCTGGCCTGCACTACCTCTGCCGTCCCGCACCTCGTTGGGACTCCAGGAAAGAAAGTTTTTGGCTTTTTTTTCTTCCCTTCCTCCCCAATTTTGGGGACGGTCACGCCCCCTGTGACGTCACTGCATTCCTGGGGGAGAGTCACGTGGCACCCTTGGCCCTAAACTGCCGTCCCTCCCCAAGTTGGCCCCCTCCTGCGAGAGGAGAGGGCTCTCCGAGGGGACTAGGCCCAGGGGTGGGGGTGCAGGGCGCGCCGCCGGCGGCTCTGGTCTCCCAGTCCTGAGCTCCGCCGCCAAGCTGCCCTGCACGTGGCAGCCTCGCAGCAGGCTAGAGGCTACCGCGCCACCTGTCTCCCTCTCACCTACCCATCAGCACAGCTCAGCCAGCCCATAGTGTTTTGGTCTTTTATTCATGGTAAGCAGTTAGAAAAATAAAACAGAACAAAAACATCGCCACCCCCTGTCGGCCGGTGAGTCAGGCGAGGATGGGGAGACTGAGGTAGCCTAGAGTCGCGGAGGAGACCCAGCCCCTCGCGCCAAGGCACAAGCCGGCTGGGATGCTACGGACTCCCTCCCCTGCACAGTGGGTTCAGCGCCTCACATCAGTGCACAGGGGTCCCTCTACCAAAGGAGCCCAGGATCCCCTTAAGATCTCCGCGGGGCTCTGTATCCCCACAGCAGGAAGCGGTGCTTCCCTCCTCCTCTTCCTTGTCTTCCTCATCCATTAATCCGGATGGGCCGCAGGCCTGGGCCCTCTACCCAGCCCCAGAGGAAGAGGCGTCAGAGATCAGTGCAGGTGACAGGGGTGACTCCGTGAATGAGCAGTGTGGGGCCCAGGTCATGGCTCAGAGTCTCCAGAAGCGCCAGATAGTGGGGGTAGCGGGCAGGATCCGCAGGTGGCCGAGGCAGGTACAGAAAGGTGAGGGCCGTGACAGGGCCCATATCATCTCTGTGGGCCTCAGGCCCACCAGGCCCTCCTCCTGTGCCACGCTCCTGCTGGGCCCGCACCAGGGCGTTGGCACTGCATGCCAGGGCCTCTGCCTCAGTGTCTCCCAGCCCACTGTTCACAAAGTCCCCTTCTTCTTCCTCCAGTGCCCCGGGCCCACCCCCCTCACCCCATACCACCTCCTGCACCTCAGCCCGGATTCTCAGTTTGCTCAGCAGCACCCGGAGACGCCCCTCGGCTGCCCCGGGGGCCTCCTGAGGCCCCAAGCACAGGAAGATTCGGAGGCGGGCACTGTGCCAAGCAGGCACCATGCCCAAGATGGTTGCCATCTGCAGCAAGAAGAGGCCACAGACATCCACGTAGCCAGGCCCACCCCGGGGCCGAAGCAGGTTGAGGGGCCACACATCCACGTGATGCAGCTGAGAGGTACCCCCAGACCCTGGGCTCAGCCGCTCAGGTGGCAAGGCCCCACAGGCCCGGGCCAGAACCACATTCTTGTTCATCTTGAGGGCATCTGCCACAGTGGCGACATAGTCCTGGGGACTGAGTGCCCGGGGGCTCCCAGGAGCCCGGGGTGGAGGGAACAGGGTGCTCAAGGCTGGGGACCCACCCTCCCTGGTGCTGTTCACAGGCTCAGAGAAAGCTGGGTCTGCCAGAAAATGGTCCTGTGGTGGCGTGTCATCGTAGAAACCCAGAACCAGTGTGTTGGGCTTCATGCCACCTGGGGGAAGAGGGAGTGGTAGAAAGAAAGAGACAGGAATCAGGCTCACAGAGTTTACAACATGCTGACAAACACCCACTCCATACACACTGACAGCAATGTGTGTCAGTCGTAAGGTATGACATTCTCACTGTGCTCAGGCTCTTAAGGCAACATTATGCACATTTGCATAATGACTTTGAGTTTTCCTAAACACTTTCACATGAGTTTCTTTGATTATCTCCATGACTAATCTCCTCTGCTTAAATAGGCAAAGTTCACCTTAGGATTCTTTTTTTTTTCTTTTGGACAGAGTCACACTATGTTGCCCTAGGTAGAGTGCTGTAGTGTCACAGCTCACAGCAACCTCAAACTCTTGGGTTTAAGAGATTCTCTTGCCTCAGCCTCCTAAGTAGCTGGGTCTACAGGCACCTGCTACAATGCCCTGCTATTTTTTTGTTGTTGTAGTTGTTGTTGTTTAGCAGGCCCGGGCTGGGTTCAAACCTGCCAGCCCAGGTTTATGTGGCTGGTGCCCTAACCACTGAGCTACGGGCGCCGAGCCCGCCTTTGGATTCTTTTAACTAAGGAGCACTCCTGAGCCATGGAGGAGAAGGTGCTATTCACTCCCAGCTTTAAGAAGCACATCCTTTTCAAGGGTGCTGAAATCTGATTCTATGAAGCAAACCAGATGCCCAAATCAGTCAAGCTCATGGCCTCAATGCCCAGGGTAACAGCACCCTAGGCCGTGCTGGGGAAAGATGAGAAAATGGATGGGAGCTGTGCAGTGTACTTCTACTATTGCCAAGTCCTAACAAGGACTGTCCATGGAGTGGTCCAGGGAGGGGAAACAGCTAAAATCTGCATGCTTCTCAGGTGCTGCGTCCTACAGAAAGCTCTTGTATTTGAACTTTAAAGCAATGCTATGAGGCAGGTACTGTTTAGTCTCCCCCTCTCACAGATAAGGAAACTTGAGACACTAACCAGTGAAGTCATTGGCCCAAAGGCTGGGGCCAATCCTGGGGCAATAGGTGGATGCAGTCTATCTCCACCCAGCACAAGGCCATTCTTTGGGACACTGAGCTGGGCATGTGCCAGCTAACCACAGTATCCAAACTCCCTACTGACAGTTCCTGGTTTTTAATTTTTGAGCAACCAGTGTGGAGTCGGATAATCCCTGCCTTTAACCAGAGTTTACAGGGAGACTTGGAAATTTCCCCCAAAATTCCTCATTAAACAGAGTGCTAAAAATCTACCTGGGAATCAAGCTGTGTGTGTCAAGAGAATTCACCACTTAAAAGAAGGGCTTTCCTTTTTACTGGAATTATCTTCCACAGGATAAGTTTCATAAACATAGTGGTATCTTTGCACAAAGAGGTGGGGGTAGGCCCAGGTGCTGTGGCTCACACCTGTAATCCTAGCACTCTGGGAGGCTGAGGACAGGCAGATTGCTTGAGCTCAGGAGTTTGAGACCAGCCTGAGCAAGAGCAAGACCCCCATCGCTAAAAAAATAGCCAGGCGTGGCAGGTGCCTGTAGTCCCAGCCACTTGAGAGGCTGGGGCAAGAGAATCACTTAAGCCCAAGAATTTGAGGTTGCTGTGAGCTATGGCACCATGGCACTCTACTAAGGGCACAAAGTGAAACTCTGTCTCAAAAAAAAAAAGAGATGGCACTGAGGGAAGACCAGGGTCTCAGATGCTCTGGGGCTAATAATGCTTGATGATACCCCAAAACATCTCTGCAGGTGTGATTCTGCAAATGAAACAACCCCTCCTTTCCAGGGTTCTGATTTACAGTGAACAAAGCACTGTTGAATTTTAGCCAGCTTTAAGTGGGGGAGGCATGCACTCAGGTGACACACTGTCCCAGGATGAAAGAATAGGGAAGCTGAGCATGCATTTGGAGGAGACTGGAAGCCTCAGCGCTAAGAGCTGGGATTCTCTGTGCCATCCACAGCATCAGTCTCACACACCCCAGCTACCCCACACCATTGTTGTGGTCTCTGAGGGCCACGATCATCACACTCCCTACTCGTCAATCCCTCTCACAGCCAGGCTGAATTGCCATTTCTCCACAAAACCTTTACTGGCCACATCAGTGCCTAGTGGTTCATTTCTCTGAACTCTCGTGGTTAAAAGCCATCTGATTTGATGGGGCAGCCCAAGACTCAAATAATGCTCCCATTGTCCCCAGAAATATGCTCTTCAGAGCCTATGCCCCAATTTTTGGCTCAGAAAAAAATAAGAAAAGAAAAACCACGACAGTGTCACCCCATTGCTAGTCCTTAAGTTATACTATTAGACCTATCGCACTCTGTGGCTGTTATCTTTCAGCAGTGTCTTATCTGCACTCGATTGTGAGGTCTTTTTGCAGTTTGCAATCTGTGGTTTACTCTCTAGGGAGGGGAGTAGCTTACCCAGGCCTGAGATTCGTAGCAGATGCTGAGCACCCTGGCGCACAGAGGGTGAAAGGGTCAGGTCCACAAAGGCCTTCACCTGGGCCCGGTCTACCAGGCTTAGCCACGCCCCATACTGAGGCTGCACCGGGTCTGAGGGTAGGGAGTCTGTGGAGAAAGGACCCAAAAGGAAGCCAGCCAATATTGACCAAACTCACTTACTCTCTCTTAAAGTCCAAGCCCCAAATAGGCCAGGGCAGGGCTCAAGCTGGTTGGAGGGTCACTGGGGTCTGAGAGGAAAAGGGAGGGGACAGATGGGAGAAGGAGGGAAGGCAACACACCGAGGTCTCCCAGGGTGACATGGCCCAGCACATAGAGTCCCCCCTTCTTGAGCTGGTTGGCCAAACGCAGCAGAGGCAGGGCACCCCGGGGGTTCCCCACCAGGAGCAGCAGCTGGGGCCGCCAGAACTTCACATGATCCTTCCGGACATCCAGCCTGAGTAGGTACTTACGCACCTGGGGACAAGGAAGAGGTGGTGGGGAGAAGGAGCCCCAACAGACAGCCCCATGCAGTACCTCTTAAACAGGAACACCAATTCTAGCCAGGGAAGATTGGGTACCTTGGGCAGGAGATTCCCAGACTACTTCCCCAATCCCCACCACCCACCAAGCTCCTCCAACCTGGTGGAAAAGCAAGGCCTGGCTGACATAGCCCCAGCTGCTAGGGCCTCCACGAGCTGTAAGCAGGGCAGAAAGCAGGCCCATGAGGAGAAGGGAGCCGCCGGCAGCCCCAGGGCTGATGAGAAACATCATGAGCAGACAGGAGGCCACGCCCAGCAGGCAGGTGTGCCAGGAGAACAGGCTGAAGGTTGGGCTGGGTAGGTAAAGGGCAGAAGGAAGGGAACTCAGGGCCTGCCCCAAGCATCTGGCTGCCCACTCCCATCCCCAGCCCAGCCCCTGGCTACAAGTACTTCCCATTCTTCCCTCCTTTTCTCTGGGGACACAGGCCTCTTGGTCTCTCACCGGAAGTTGGGGGCCGAGGCCCACTCCAAGCTCAGGCAAGACAAGTCCACTGCAGCATAGGCCACCAAGTAGAAGACAGTGACCACAGCGGCCAATGTGTTCAGCTTCCCAGCAAGGAGCACCAGCTTGGCAGGGACCAAGAGGAGGGCATTAGTCCAAAGTGCCAGTGCACCCCCACAAAGTGCCAACACATCTGCCTTTTCATACATGTCTCCCAGCCCCGATCTAACACCCCCATCCTATCCTGCCAGCTGGTAAAGTGAGGGGAAGGGCCCCTAAAGATTAAGGCTCACCTGCACTAGGACCCAAGAATACAGTACAGCCCCCCAGGGGTTTCCCCCTCGGGACACAACCTTGGCTGGTGCCAAGATCACTCCTGTAAAAACAGAACCATGGCATAGCACAGATACATCAGCTTGGGCCAAGGGGAATGGAGACAGACTCAAGAGGGCACACTTAGAGGCAGCAAGGAGGCAGAGGAAAACACACCAAAGAGGTCATCCCGGGCCAGGGCATGGAGAATGCGAGAGGCACCGATGAGTGAGCTCATGGATGCTGAGAGCGATGTGGCATAGATGCCAATCAACACCAGTGGTGGCCACAGGCTGATGTCTCGGAAAAACCCATAATCTTCCTGCAACAGGGTCCTTGGAGGGAGGGAATGAGGGGTGGACACCAAATAACCATCCACGGTAGCACCCTTGTGAGAAAAGTGCTCATGACACTGTGGTTAGGAGCTGTATACTCTCAACTGACCCAGCCCCAATCCCAGAGATCTGAGTAATATAGCAAACCTGATAAAGGGATACATTTGGCATTCACTGGTTACCTTTGGGCTGCCTTACAGATAATCACCCAGTGGTGGTTCCCAACAGTATATCCATAAGAGGGCAAATATTTGTGGAAATGCAAATTGACTAGAAAGCCATTACCCACTCCCCCCCCAAACTATTTCCAATAGCACCAGGTAAAGGGCTATCCATCTCCATCTCTCCCCCATTTTCTCTCCACCCTATGAGTATCTGCTCCCCAGCCTGTGCTGCCCTTGGTGACCTAGGTGTACCACCTTGTTCAACACCCAACCCCATCCTCCCAAGTACCTGTCACAGGTGAAGCCAGAAAGGAAGAAAAGCAGGATGTAAATGAAGAAGGTGTAGGCCACAGCAACAATTGTGCCCAGGGGAATTGCTCGGCTGGGGTCCTTCAGCTCCCCTGGAGAGAAGAGAACAGAAGGAGAGAGGTCAGCTGGTCTCCTACCTCCTAGGTCCCTCAGGGTAGCAACCCCACACCCCAGGGAGGCAGAAGACAGCAATGCTCACCTGACATATTGGCTCCAGCCATGATGCCTGTGCAGCCATTAAAGAGGACGGCAAAGACGCTGGCAAAGGTCATCATGGCCCCTGTGGTATAGTCCTCAGCATAGCCAGCTGAGGGGGATTGTTCCCAGAGAGAAGACAATGTCAGCATTCCTCTTAGAGCTCTAGGCACCTTGGTGCTACCACCCTTTCCTCACATCCTATACCCTGTGCTTCCCTCCACCGCTGTCACCAGACCCCAGCCTGGCACTCTACATTGCCTCCTCTGTTCCTTCCTCCAGGCCCTCACCCGTGCTCTTTCCTGAGATGTCTTCTTTCCCTGCTGCCTCAAACCCCACCACCACCTAGCTCTTGCCCTTCTCAGCCACAGTCAGGCCTCCCTCCTCTAGACTCCTGGGGCGATTAATCCTTATCTGCTTGACTCATACAGTTCTTATAAGGCAGGGATTGTCTAGGGGGCTCTCTCATGCCCCACTGGACAAACACATGCTGGGAAGATTTGAATTAAACTGCACTGCTCTGAGATCCAGATTCCCACTTCCCTCAGAAACCTATTCTCATCCAAGTATTCTAAGGGCCTGGCCCTCACTCATGTCCAGAGAACCCTGGCACCTCTGTGCCCAGCTCACCGCCCAAGTTGTCCTTCAGAGTGCTGCTGTTAAAGCCAGTAAAGTGGCCAAACCGAAGAGGCAGGGAAGAGCCATTGGGGCCAGGCCGAGGAGTCAGGGGGATGTCCCTGGGCCCCACAGCCACGAAGCTGACCAGCACCGAGGCCAAGGAGCCAGAGACCAACAGGAATGTGAGGAAGGAGGCCCGGGCATAGAGGCCTGCTCCCAGCGTGCAGACCCCACCCACCAGCCCCAGCAGCAGGGAGCCATAGAGCAGGCTCCAGCCATAGCCCTGGGGCAGTACATGGAGCCCACCTGCCCTTGCAGCATCTGGAGAGACAAGGACAGAGTTAGAAAGTCTGACCCTAAAGACCAACCCAGCCTCAGCCATTACCTAAAGCAAGGTGAAATGCTCTCGGCCCACCTGCTATCAGACAGGTCATCATCACCCTTCCCCCTCAGCTCTACCTGACATCATAGTTCTCCCTGGGGCTCTATGTCAATTTTAGGAATCTTAGCCTGGTCTCCCCAACTAAAAGGTAAGCTCCCTGTGAGCAGAGACAATCTCAAGGATGTCTGCATCATTCTGCAGGAGGCTGGCTACACAGCAGCAGAACAAAAAAGCCTAGGTCATAGCTTGCTTTGTCCCCTCCTGGAGAGGACTTTCTCTTTCTTGATCTCATAATCCCAGACCCTCAGAGCTGCCCAGACTAGGTGGAGAGAGTACAGACCAGCCCCAAAGACATCGAGCACAGCCTCCACCAGCCCCAGCAGGGAGACAGCACAGCCACAGACGTTCGCCAGGTAGAACATGAGGCCAATGCTGCCACCAACCTCGGGCCCCAAGGTCCGGCTGATCATAACTAAAAATGGAAGCAGGGGTGAGTGTTAAGGGAATAAAGATTGAATTGGGCACTAGGTAGGGGCCCCAGAACAAAGCACTCCACAGCTGACTTCCAGGCCTATCTCCCTGACCACACCAGGACTGCTCCCCAAGGCTGTGTGTCCTGTCCCAGCAGCTGCAGCTATCCCCTAGCCATGTGACTTAAGTCACTCATACCCTCTCATCTCCAGTTTCCTTATCTGTAAAATGATCACTATCTAATCAACAAGATTGCTGGGAGACTAGGAAGTGGAACTAACATGTAGAGCAATGTGGGTCCCCTTCACCATACCAGCCTGCCTGCTGGACATTCATTAAAACTTGTCCTACCCCTGAGTAGATAGAGGGTACTGGCTCCATCCACACCCTCCCAGACAGAACAGCCCAGACCCAAATCCACTGATGTTGAAGGATACAGTAGGCTCCACCTCCCTGCACAGCTCCATTAGTGGCGATGGCACAGACAGAGAGGACAGTGAGGGCCAAGATGAAGTAGGCAACCAGGAGCATGGCCAAGGCCTGCAAAAGCCCGGCATGGCCCACCACGAACCCTAGGGCACGAGGGGCAAATCAGTCACATGGAGGCTTACAGTCCCTCCCACCCCCCACCCCCGCCCAATCCCTCACCCTGCTGGTCAGCAGAGCTTCAGAGCAGAGCTGCACACAGGCCCACAAGAAGCCCCCTCCCCAAGCCCTTCCTCCAGGGTCCCTCTGCAATCTCATCCCAGTCCCACCCCTCTCCCACCACTTCCCACCTGAGTAAGTCCCCCAGACCATCCACTCACCAATCCTCAGGAAGACAACTATACTGAACATGGACAGGACAGTGGGCACCACCACACCCAGGAAGGTAGAGAGCTTCCGGGTAGATGCCCCTCCTGGACCCCCGGCCCCATTGGCAGGGAAGGCAGCCCCCTCCTCCCCCAGGAGCCGGTAGGCCAGCAGAGGTGAGCTCTCACTGGCCATGGCTGAGAGCCGGCAGAGGAAGCCACAGATGTGTCAGGTGACCTGTAAAAGAGATTATTATGCATAGAAAGCAGCTCCACGGCCCCCCCCAACACACCTCTAACTAAACACCCAGGACCCTCCTCAAAAGGGAGAGGCACAAGGATGCATGTGAGCATCCCCCACTACACACACACAAACATACTGCTTACCAGAAACTCAAAAGTGCCTGTGGGGCTGCAGATTGTCTCAGCTACTGCCCCACAAAGGTGTCCTAAGACTCTCCACATGGGTGTCAGGGCCTCTCAGCTCTTGGGGGTCACCCTTTCCCACGTGTCCCTGAGACTACGGATAGCACTGGCTCTGAAAAGGGGCAAGGATCCTCTGGCAGCACAGGCTTCTCCAGCCTCTCTTAACTAGCAGTACAGAGGAAGCAAATCCCCCCAAAAGGAAGTAAGTTGCCTGCAGAAAATCTTCCTCACTGAGCTGCCCCTCCCAAGTCCTCACAGGAGGTCACATTAACAGCCGTCAACAAAAAAACTTCCAAATCTTCCAAAGCCCCATCCACGGTTGAAGTCCCCTCCTCCCCTCCTTGGTCTCCCAGATTCTTCTCATCTACACCAGGCGCCGCCTAAACTCTACCACCTCAAACACTCCACGACTACGAAACAGAAACACAGGCTGGCTCGCATCGCGCAACACAGGGTTTCCCAGGTCCTCCTCCCCCGACCCGGTTCCTGCCCAATGCTCCGGCAGCAGTGGGGGGGTGGGCAGGGGCAAGATCTCCTGCTCTCCGGCCAGGTGCACTTCACAGCCCGGGTACCGCTAGGCGCTCACTCACCCACCCGGAGGACGCAGCCGCTCCGGGGCGATCCCTGCGAGCGGGAGGGGTCCGCCTGGGGCGGAGGGCTTGCCGGGGCCGGAAAAGACAGCTGCAGCTACCGGGATGCCAGGCCCGGAGCCTGCCACCCCAGTTAGCGCCCGCCCGCCATTGGTCCCGGCCCCGGGCCCGCCCCGTGGGCGAGTCTCAGGAGGCTCCGCCCCTCGCTAACCACCCCCAGCCCCGAACCCCCCGCCTCCGGTCCCACGTGCGCCCTAGATGCTGCCCAGGTCACCCCACCAACGTGCATCTCGGGTAGTGTGTGAGCCACGGGTCCTCTAGCCTCTATCACCCTGATGCCAACCCGCGCGGCCTGGAGCCCACTGCAGAAAGTGGCATGCAAGGACGGCGGGGGACAGCCTGGAAATGGGCGGGGGCCGCCACACCTGGCCAGGTGCGTTTCTGGGCTCTCCAGACCACAGCGGTCGGCGCCTTCCGGGTCCTCTACCCTGGCAAAGCCCGGGAACGTCTTCCAGGTCCCAGCCTCGCCCCTCACCCTCGCGGAGACCCTCCCCTCGCGCCAGATCCAGCTCGCGGGCTGCGCTCCTGGTTTCCGCCATCTGGGGGAGCCATTGGCCGCAGATCCGGTCCAGAGTTTCCCAAGGCGCAGGCCGCAGTAGATCTGCAAAGTGCGATGATTTTGTACCTCCGGACTCAGTATTCTCATCTTCCGCAGAAATCATGGAACCTGTGAACCCAACTTGAAAGCCGGGACACCCTCCTTACCCTCAAAGGTCCCATTAACGGCAGCACCGCCTGTCAATATTACTTAATCAGTTAAATGGGGATAAACTGGGACCTCCCTCCTAAGGTTGCTGTGAGAGTTCTGTGAACTAATGGGCTCTTTAGGACAAAACCTAAATGTTCACTTATTCTTTGTCCACAGTCCCACATTAAATATGCGTAACTGCTCGGTGAGGAAGGTACTGCTATTATCTCAATTTTTCAGATTAGGAAATTGAAGCTTCAGTAATGCATTCCTAATTTTTATGCATTCTGTCATTGGAGTCTCAGGAAATGACCACAGCTTTTCCTGTCACCATTCTTTGCCTGTAGTTTATCTGTAATGTTTCCCTACGAGAGGAAGGGACTCAAACCAGCCCAAATGTAGCTTTGCCAGGGAGAGATCTCATAAGCAGTTAAACTTTGGCATCTTCAGTGGTCATTTCTGCTGCCCATGCCCTGTCACAAGTGTTGGTGTCCACATTGATGAGTCTTTCATTCTGACCTGTCGCTTAACTGCACTTTTCCACAAATTTCACCCTCCATGGTACTCTGTTATCCCAGTGGTTGTGCCCTGGACTTTGTCTTTACCAATAACTGCAGCTCTCCTCTTCAGTTCACCTCTTCTAGTACTCGTTAAAGAAAAAACTCAGCCAGGGGAGTTGCCTATAATCCTAGCACTCTGGGAGACCATGGTGGGTAAATTGCTTGAGCTCAGAAGTTGGAGAACAGCCTCAGCAAGAGCGAGACCTCATCTCTACTAAAAACAGAAAAACTAGCCAAGTGTTGTAGCGGGCACCTGTAGTTCCAGCTACTCAGAAGGCTGAGGCAAAGAGATTCACTTGAGCTGAAGAATTTGAGGCTACTGTGAGCTACAGCGATGCCACTGCACTCTACTGAGGGGCAACAGTGTGAAACTGTCTCAAAAAACAGAAAACCTGGGCTTGGCGCCTGTGGCTCAACGGGCTAAGGCGTCAGCCACGTACACCTGAGCTGGCGGGTTCGAATCCAGCCTGGGCTCGCCAAACAACAATGACGGCTGCAACCAAGAAATGGCCGGGTGTTGTGGTGGGCGCATGTAGTCCCAGCTACTTGAGAGGCAGAGGCAAGAGACTCGCTTAAACCCAGGAATTGGAGGTTGCTGTGAGCTGTGATGCCATAGCACTCTCTTCAGGATGACAGCTTGAGGCTCTGTCAAAAAAAAAAAAAAAAACCTGGCTCCATGCCTGTAGCACAGTGGTTATGGTGCCAGCCACATATACCGAAGCTGACAGGTTTGAATCCGACCCAGGCCAGCTAAACAACAATGACAACTGCAACAAAAAAATAGCTAGCAGCTCAGTGCCCATGGCTCAACAGGCTAAGGCGTCAGCCACGTACACCTGAGCTGGCGGGTTCGAATCCAGCCCTGGCCCGCCAAACAACAATGGTGGCTGCATGGCTCGGCGCCTGTGGCTCAACGGGCTAAGGTGCCAGCCATGTACACCTGAGCTGGCAGGTTCAAATCCAGCCCGGGCCCACCAAACAACATCTGCAATCAAAAACTGGCCAGGCGTTGTGGCGGGAGCCTGAGGTCCCAGCTACCTGGGAGGCAGAGGCAAGAGACTCACTTGAGCCCAGGAATTGGAGGTTGCTGTGAGCTGTAACACCACGGCACTCTACCTAGGGCAACATAGTAAGACTCTTGTCTCAAAAAAAAAAAAAACAAAAAACTTCAATTGGATGCTTGATGCTTGTTAAAACAGTAAGGAAGACTTTATTTAGTACTATTTGGCCCATTATCATTATTATTATTATTATTATCATCATTGTATTGGAGATATTCTCTTTGTTGCCAAGCTACAGTGTCGTGGCATCAACCTAGCTCACAGCAACATCAAACTTCTGGGTTATTCAGAACTATGTGGATTGACATTAAGACTGTTCCAGTAGGACTGAGCATGGTGGCTCATGCCTGTAATCCTAGCATTCTTGGAGGCTCAGGCAAGAGGATCACTTGAGCTCAGGAGTTGGGAGACTAGACTGATCAAGAGTGAGATCCCCGTTTTGTTTTGTTTTTTTTTTTGAGACAGAGTCTCAGGCTGTCGCCCTGGGTAGAGTGCTGTGACATCACAGCTCACAGCAACGTCAAACTCTTGGGCTTAAGCAATTCTCTTGCCTCAGCCTCAAAAGTAGGTGGGACTACAGGCACCCGCCACAATGCCCGGCTCCTTTTTGGTTGTAGTTGTTGTTTGGCAGGCCTGGGCTGGATTCAAACCCGCCAGCTCCAGTGTAGGTGGCTGGCGCTGTAGCCACTGAGCTACAGGCACCAAGCCACCCCTCTCTCTATTGAACATAGAAAAATTAGGCTCAGTGCCTATAACTTAGTAACTAGGGCACTGGCCACATACACCAGGGATGGTGGTTCAAACCCAGCCTGGGCCTGCCAAACAACAATGACAACTACAACAACAACAACAAAATAGCCAGGCATTGTGGCAGGTGCCTGTAGTCCCAGCTACTTTTGAGGCTGAGGCAAGAGAATCGCTTAAGCCCAAGAGTTTGACATTGCTGTGAGCTGTGACTCACTCTACCAACGGTGACAGAGTGAGGGTATCTCAAAAAATAAAAATAAAGGCTCGGCGCCTGTGGCTCAACGGGCTAAGGCACCAGCCATGTACACCTGAGCTGGCGGGTTCGAATCCAGCCCTGGCCTGCCAAACAACAATGCTGCAACCAAAAAATGGCCGGGCGTTGTGGCGGGCACCTGTAGTCCCAGCTACTTGGGAGGCAGAGGCGGGAGACTCACTTGAGCCCAGGAATTGGAGGTTGCTGTGAGCTGTGATGCCACGGCACTCTATCCAGGGTGACAGCTTGAGGCTCTGTCTCAATAAAATAAAATAAAATAAAATAAATAAAAATAAAAATAAAAAAATTAGCCAGGTGTCATCTACTTGGGAGGTTGAAGCAGGAGGATCTTTTGAACCCAGGAGTTTGAGGTTGCTGTGAGCTAGGCTGACACCACGGCACTATAACCTGGGCAACAGAGTGAGACTCTTGTTTCAAAAGAAAATTAAAAAAAAAAAAATCTTTCAGATGAGTTATCTACATCACTTGTTTCTTTTTTTCTTTTTCTTTTTTTTTTGAGACAGAGTCTAACTCTGTCACCCTCAGTAGAGTGCATGATGTCATAGCTCACAGCACCTCAAACTCTTGGACTCAAGTAATCCCCTTGCTTCAGCCTCCTGAGTAGCTGGGACTACAGGTGCCCTCCACAATGCCTGGCTATTTTTAGAGATGGAGTCTCACTCTAGCGCAGGCTCGTCTTGAACTCCTGAGCTCAGGCAATCCACCTGCTTCAGCTTCCCAGAGTGTTAGGATTACAGGCATGAGCCACCCAGCCCAGCTGTTACGCCAGCTGTTTCTAATCCACTCCTCTCATTTCTTCTTCTTTTTAAAAATTTCCTAGCCTCCAGAGTTTACAACCCTCATTTCTTAAGCCAGCTATGTTTAGGCTTTTGCCCTTCAGCAAAAGGAGAAACTGCTCACGTAGTCACCAATGATTTCTACTTAGTCAACACAATGGCCTTTGTTCTAGTCCTCATTTTAGTAATGAGGACTCTAGTAAATAACCAACATCATTAGTGATAGAGTTGCTTACTACCTTCTCAAAACTTTTCTCAGTTGACTTCTAGGACCCCACACGCTTATGGATTTCTTCCTGCTCATTCTCCTCAGCTCGTTCCTCCCCATCTCTCATCCTAACCTTGGAGAACCCTTAAATGTTGTTGGAGTAACAGCCAAGAGGTTATTATGGAATGGAAGCTCCATTGAGAATGGGAAGCTCAGGCTGGGTGCCCATAGCACAGTGGTTAAGGCACCAGCCAATGCATGGAGGCTGGCAGGTTCAAGACCAGCCCAGGCCAGCTAAGCAACAATGACAACTGCATCCAAAAAACAGCCAGGCATTGTGGTGGGTGCCTATAGTCCCAGCTACTTGGGAGGCTGAGGCAAGAGAATCACTTAAGCCCAAGACTTTGAGGTTGCTGTGAGCAGTCATGCCACAGCACTCTACCGAGGGTGACATAGTGAGATTCTGTCTCAAAAAACCAAAAAAAAAAAAAAAAGAGAGAAAGAGAAAGGGAAGCTCAATGCCCACCTCCTCCCTAGGTGATCTCATCTAGTTAATGGTGCCCCCAAGGGTGTATCTCCAGTCCAGACCTCTACTCTTAACTGCAGACTGTTATATCCAACAAAAGACATCAACTGAGCAACTCAAACTTGGTGTGTCCAAAACTAAACACCTAAACTCAACTTCACACCTATTTTTCTTGTCTTCCCATCCCTGCTCAAGCCAGAAATCTGGGGCTAAGCTTGACTACTCCATCCTACCCTACATCCAAACCACCAACAATTCTATTTGCCCCTACTTTTAAGATATAACCAGTATCGGGGCGGCGCCTGTGGCTCAGCGAGTAGGGCGCCGGCCCCATATACCGAGGGTGGCGGGTTCAAACCCGGCCCCGGCCGAATTGCATCAAAAATCAGCTGGGCGTTGTGGCGGGCGCCTGTAATCCCAGCTACCTGGGAGGC
>CAUYRH010008518.1:0-10878 GCA_963574655.1 Perodicticus potto
ATCACAGCTCACAGCAACCCCCAATTCCTGGGCTCAAGCGAGTCTCCTGCCTCCGCCTCCCAAGTAGCTGGGACTAAAGGCGCCGGCCACAACGCCCGGCCATTTTTTGGTTGCAGCCGTCATTGTTGTTTGGTGGGTCCAACCTGGATTCGAACCCGCCAGCTCAGGTGTACGTGGCTGGCGCCTTAGCCCTTTGAGCCACAGGCGCTGAGCCAAGTTTGTTTTTTTTGAGACAGAGTCTCAAGTTGTTGCCCTGGGTAGAGTATTGTGGCATCATAGCTTACAGCAACCTCAAACTCAGGATCAGCGATCCTCTTGCCTTAGTTTTTCTATTTTTAGTAGAGCAGTCTTGCTTTTGCTTGGGCTGGTCTTGAACTCCCGAGCACAAGCAATCCATCCACCTCGGCCTCCTAGAGTGCTAGGATTACAGGTGGAATCCACCGTGCCCGGCCATCCTAAAGTCCTTTTTTTTTTGAGATAGAGTCTCACTATGTTGCCCTCGGTAGAGTGCCATAGTGTCACAGCTCACAGCAACCTCCAACTCTTGGGCTTAAGTGATTCTCTTGCCTCAGCCTCCCTTGTAGCTGGGACTACAGGCACCCACCACAATGCCCGGATATTTTTTTTGTTTCTGTCATTGTTGTTTAGAGGCCCAAGCCGGGTTTGAACCCACCAACCCCAGTGCATGTGGCCAGCGCCCTAACCACTAAGTGATGGGCACTGGCCCAGCCTAAAGTTCTGATCTGCAGAATCATAGGCTGGCGTGACTGGAGTTTTAAGCTACTGAGTTTGTTTTTATTTTTTGTTTTTTTTTTTTTTGGTGGTAAAAACATAACCTTCCTCCATAAGGTCAAACAGTTTTATTTTGATTAAACACTACAATACAGAATATATCCATTAAAATGTTTTTTGTTTTTTTTTGAGACAGAGTCTCAAGCTGTTGCCCTTGTTAGAGTGCAATGGCGTCACAGCTCACAGTAACCTCAAACTCTTGGGCTTAAGTGATTCTCTTGCCTCAGCCTCCCAAGTAGCTACAGGTGTCTGCCACAATGCCCAGCTATTTTTTGGTTGTAGTTGTCATTGTTGTTTGGCAGGCCCGGGCTGGATTCGAACCCACCAGCTTCATTGTATGTGGCTAGTGCCCTAGACGCTGAGCTATAGGCGCTGAGCCTTAAGCTACTAAGTTTGTTACACAGCATTCTTATTATTTTATTTTTTGGAATTTTTTTTTTTTTTGTCCAAGGCTGGGTTTGAACCCACCACCTCTAGTGTATGGGGTCGGCACCCTACTCCTTTGAGCCATAGGCACTGCCCTTTTCATTTTCTCACTATGTCACCCTTGGTAGAGTGTGTGGCATCATAGCTCACAGCAACTTCAAACTCTTGGGCCCAAGTGATTGTCTTTGCCTAGCCTCCCAAGTAGCTGGGACTACACGCACTAGCCACACAATTGCTATTTTTTTTTCTCTTTTTAGAGATAGGGTATCATTTTGTCTCCCTTGGTAGAGTGCTGTGGTGTCACAGCTCATAGCAACCTCGAGCTCTTGGGCTTAGGCAATTCTCTTGCCTCAGCCTCTCAGGTAGCTGGGACTACAGGCACCTGCCAGGTGCCTGTCACAATGCCTGGCTATTTTTTTTTTTTTTGCAGTTTGGCTGGGGCCGGGTTTGAACCTGCCACCCTTGGTATATGGGGCTGGTGCCCTACTCATTGAGCCACAGGCACTGCCTCATTTTTTTTTTTTTTTTATTGTTGTTAATGTTATTTTTAGCAGGCCAGGGCTAGGTTTGAACTGCCAGTCCCCAGTGTATGTGGCCAGCACCCTAACCACTGAGCAACAGGTGCCGAGCCAAGTTTGTTTGTTTTTTGAGACAGAGTTTCACTTTGTCATTCTTGGTAGAATGCCATGGCGTCACAGCTCACATCAACTTCAAACTCTTGGGCTTAAGTAATTCTTTTGCCTCAGCCTCCTGAGTAGCTGGGACTACAGGTGCCTGCCACAACAGCCGGCTATTTCTTAGAAACGGGGGTCTTGCTCTGGCTCAGGCTGATCTCCAACTTGAGAGCTCAGGTAATCCACCTGCCTCGGCCTCCCAAGTGCTGGGATTACAGGCATAAGCCCCCACGCCTGGTCCTTACATAGCATTATTGTGACAATACATAATTGGTACTAGGATTTGTTATATATCAGGGGTTATTCTGACTCCTCGTAGTACAGTACTGAAAGAAACTAACAAGTTGGCTCGGCACCTATGGCTCAACCTGCTAAGGCGCCAGCCACGTACACCTGACTGGCCGGTTCGAATCCAGCCTGGGCCCGCCAAACAACAATGACGGCTGCAACCAAAAAATGGCCGGGCGTCGTGGCAGGCGCCTGTAGACCCAGCTACTTGGGAGGTGGAGGCAAGAGAATCGCATGAGCCCAGGAATTGGAGGTTGCTGTGAGCTGGGATGCCACTTCACTCTATCCAGGGTGACAGCTTGAGGCTCTGTCTCAAAAATAAAAAAAAAATAAATAAAAAAAAAAAAGAAAGAAACTAACAAGTCTTTGTCATTCTAGTACAGGTAGATGGTGTAAAATAAGCAAATATAGTGCGGCGCCTGTGGCTCAAGGAGTAGGGTGCCGGCCCCATATACTGGGGGTGGTGGATTTGAACCCGACCCCGGCCAAAAGTGCAAAAACAAAACAAAATAAAAACAAAAACAGAAAAACAAAAGCAAATGGTATGTACTATGTTAAGTGGACATAAGCCTTATAAAGCAAGATCAGAAACAGAGTGTGTGGGGGGGTTGAAAGGTGGCTTATTAATAATCTGCCTAACAGATGAAAATAAATACCAGACAGAAGGTAAAACAGGGCAGCACCTGTGGCTCAGTGAGTAGGGCGCCAACCCCATATACTGAGGGTGGCGGGTTTGAACGAGGCCCTGGCTGAACTGTAAAAAAAAAATAACTGGGCGCCTGTTGTGGTGGGCGCCTGTAGTCCCAGTTACTTGGGAGGCTGAGACAACAGAATTGCCTAAGCCCAGGAGCTGGAGGTTGCTGTGAGCTGTGAAGCCATGGCATTCTACCAAGGGTGACAAAGTGAGACTCTGTCTCTTAAAAAAACAAAAAACAAAACACTCAGAAGGTAAAATAAATAAACTCACAGCACACACTATTGCCCTTCTGAAGAGAAAACTCACAACACAACTACCCCCTTTGTTTTGTTTAATTAAAACACTCAGCTCGGCACCTATAGCTCAGCTGGTAGGGTGGTAGCCACATACACCAGGGCTTGCGGGTTTGAACCCAGCCCGGGCCTGCCAAACAATGACAACTACAACAATAACAACAAAAAGAGCCAAGCGTTGTGGTTGGTGCCCAAGAGTTTGAGGTTGCTGTGAGCTGTGATGCCATGGCATTCTACCGAGGGCCAGTTAGCGGGACTGTGTCTCAAAATAAATAAATAAATAAGAAATAAAACACCTGTGGCTTAACTTTTTTTTTTCTTTTTCTCTTTTCTTTCTTTTTTTTTTTTTTTAGAGATAGAATCTCACTTTATCACCTTCGGTAGAGTACCGTGGCATCACACAGCTCACAGCAACCTCCAACTCCAGGGGTTAGGTGATTCTCTTGCCTCAGTCTCCCTGCCTCAGTCTCCCCACTATCTGGGATCATAGGTGCCCGCCACAACGGCTGGCCTTTTTTTTTGTTGCAGTTTGGCCCTGGCCGGGTTTGAACCTGCCACCGTAGGTATATGGGGCCGGTGTCCTACCCATGGAGCCATAGGCACCACCCTATGGCTTAACTTGTTATCTCTAAGAATTCTTTTTTCTCACTAGGTGCGGTGGCTTACATCTGTATTCTCAGCACTCTAGGAGGCGGATGTCAGAGGATCCTGTGAGCTCACAAGTTCAAGACCAGCCTGAGCAAGGTTGAGACCCTGTCTCTACTAAAAAATAGAAAAATTATCCAGGTGGTCTACTCTGGCTCAGGCTGATCTCCAACTTGACAACTACCTCTTTGAAGGAATATCATACAAAAGGTTGATTTCCACTTTTTTTTTTTTTTGAGACAGAGCCTCAAACTGTCACCCTGGGTAGAGTGCTGTGGCATCACAGCTCACAGCAACCTCCAATCCCTGGGCTCAAGCGAGTCTCCTGCCTCTGCCTCCCAAGTAGCTAGGACTACAGGCGCCCGCCACAACACCCGACCATTTTTGGTTGCAGCTGTCATTGTTGTTTGGTGGGCACGGGCTGGATTCGAACCCGCCAGCTCAGGTGTATGTGGCTGGCGCCTTAGCCTGTTAAGCCACAGGCGCCGAGCCGATCTCCACTTTTTATCTGGCGGGTACATACAGCCCCAGCTACTCAGGAGGCTAAGGTAGGAGGATCACTTAAGCCCAGGAGTTTGATGTTGCTGTGAGCTGACTCCAGGGCACTCTACCTTGGTGACAGAGATTGTCTCAGAAAAAAAAAAAAAGTGAAGTCAACCTTGGTCATGATATTCCTTTTAAGCTTTTTTTTTTTTTTGCGGTTTTGGCCGGGGCTGGGTTTGAACCCGCCACCTCCGGCATATTGGTCTGGCGCCCTACTCCTTTAGCCACAGGCGCCGCCCTCTATCTGATGCATATGATTTTTTTTTTTTTTTTTTTTTGCAGTTTTTGGCTGGGGCTGATATTCCTTTTAAACAGGTAGTTGTCAGAGATTCCGTGTGCTTGTCTTTGCGTCCGCTTTGGACCTTGTGGCCTTTCTCGGGTTGTCCACTTCGAGCACAGACACCGCCGCCTCCGGTTCCTCCTTCCTCGCCCCCTCCCGGAGCGCTACCGCGCAGGCGCCGAGCAAGCGGCTGCACGCATGCGCGGATCCGTCGCGGGGGCCGGAACCTGAATTCCGGGTTGCGCGTACTGGGGAATGTGTTGAGCGCTGCACCCGGACGTCGGCGGCTGGGTGAGCCGGGCGGGCGAAGCTGGAGCGGCGGTGGCGGCGGCGGGGGGAGGCCGCGGCTGAGGCCGGGGCCGGGGCTGCGAGGCCCTTGGGGCGGCAGGCGGCGGCGGCCCGGGGTTTGAGTCCGGAGGCAGGAGCGGTCGCCATGGCCGAGAGCATCGTGAGTGCGGTGGCGGGGCGGGAGCGGGGACGCCGGGATGAGGCAGCAGATTTACCGGCCGCGGCCTGTGGGGGAGGCGGTCAGGCGGGTCCCGCCACCCGGTCCCTTCCCCTCTCTCGCTCTGTCTTTCTCCGCGGTGGTTGGGCTTCCCTCCCGACCTTCACCCCTTGTTGCGCTTGTTCCTAACTGGACGACTTGAGACCCCGCGTCCCCGCCAGCCTTTCTGCGGGGAGTACGGACTGTGCCTCAGAGAAACCGCCCTCCTTTCACACCCTTCCCCGCTCTCCAGGACACTTCTTGGGCTTCTTTGAGGGACCTCTCAGCCATGCCCCTTACAGCCAGGGTTCCCACCCTCCCCAGTCCCTTTCCGATTCTTTTCGGGCTCCTGTCCCGCGTCCCAGTGAGTGCCTTGTCATGGGGCACTGAAAGGAGGGCCGTGTCTGAAGATCCGAGCGTAACTGATCTCCCGCCCAGGAGAGTAAGCAATGAAATGGAAACCCCAGTAACTGGACGGTTTTCACCCGTCGGTTTCAGGGAAAACCTGACAACTATCTGTTTAAAAGGGATATCATAAAAAAGGTTGATTTCCATTTTTTGTCTTAAATTAGGAATCGTCACACTGTCCTCTTAAAGTAAAAAAAGGCAGTGAAAAAATCAGAGAAAACCGGTCTTTGGTTAACTTGCGGAAAGTTACTCCTCAGTAGTAAATGTGACAGTAGAAAAAAACAACAGACCAATTAGATAGAAGGATTGTGGCTAACATTGGGATTTCTGGGGGAAGGGAAGTAGGATTAGGTGACAAATACTGTTCATGCTTTAGCACTATAACAGCCTCTGCAGGTTTCCCAGGTGTCCAGAATAGATCTCTGGGAAAACATAACTCTTGAATTTAAGGTCTTTCTAATGGCACCCAAACTTGTTTTTTTTTTTTTTTAGAGACAGAGTTTCACTTTTTCTGCCCCTCGGTAGAGTGTTGTGGCATCACACAGCTCACAGCAAAACCTCCAACTCCTGGGCTTAGGCGATTCGCTTGCCTCAGCCTCCCGAGTAGCTGGGACTACAGGCGCCCGCCACAACACCTTGCTATTTTTCTGTCGCAGTTTGGCCAGGGCTGGGTTCGAACCCGCCAGCTTCAGTGTATGGGGCCAGTGCCCTGCCCACTGAGCCACAGGCACTGCCCCAATTTTTTTTTTTTTTTTTTTTAGACAGTGTCATTTTGTCATCCTCGGTAGAGTGCTGTGGCGTCACAGCTCACAGCAACCTCCAACTCTTGGGCTTAAGTGATCCTCTTGCCTCAGCCTCCCAAGTAGCTGGAACTACAGGTGCCCGCCACAACTCCTGGCTACTTTTTAGAGATAAGGTCTTGCTCTGGCTCAGGTGGTCTTTAACCTGTGAGCTCAGACAATCTACCCGCCTCAGCTTCCCAGAGTGCTAGGATTATATACGTGAGCCATTGCGCCCAGCCTCTGGGCCTATTTTTTTTCTTTTTTCTTTTTTTTTTAAGAGACAGAGTCTCACTTTGTCGTCCTCTTGCCTCAGCCTCCTGAGTAGGTGGGACCACAGGTGTCTGCCACAACACCTGGCTATTTTTTTTTTTTTTTTTTGAGATAGAGCTTCAAGCTGTCACCCTGGGTGGAGTGCCATGGCATCACGGCTCACAGCACCTTCCAGCTCTTGGGCTTAAGCAATTCTCCTGCCTCTGCCTCCCAAGTAGGTGGGACTACAGGCGCCCAGTTATTTTTTTGTTGCAGCCATCATTGTTGTTTGGCGGGCCTGGGCTGGATTCGAACCCACCACGTCAGGCGTATGTGGCTAGCGCCTCAGCTGCTTGAGCCACAGGCACCGAGCCACTTGGCTATTTTTTGTTGCAGTTTGGCTGGGACCAGGTTTGAACCTGCCACCCTCGGTATATGGGGCTGGCGCCCTACTCACTGAGCCACAGGCACCGCCCCGTATGTTTTTTTGATTGTGGTTCCACAGAGTTACCAAGAAGTTGTGTGTTCATATGGTCAGGTCTGTCTTTTCCTGTGTATTTCATTTCACAGTCTATATCAGAGGCCAGGGCAGAACTTTATTTAAAATAAGTTACATTTATCTCTGTAACAAGTTACAGTGCTTTGTTATATATTGGACCTGGCTTTGGAAACCTGGGGTCCCATGCACTCTTTTAGAGGACCAAGTACAATGAGTTCTTAAGCTTTATTTTATTTTATTTTACTTTTGCAGTTTTTGGCCAGGGCCTGGGTTTGAACCTACCACCTCCGGTATATGGGGCTGGCGCCCTACTCCTTTGAGTCACAGGTGCCACCAAAGTTCTTAAGCTTTAGAGCTCTTCATCCTGACCATGACTCCACAAGGAGTAGAGGTGTCATGCTTTTGTACCTAAGTCATCATTTGAAGGAACATTCACAAAAACACCCGCAGAGAAACAGTTCTTCACTTTTTACTTTGTTGTTGTTTTTTTTTTTTTCTCTATACCTCTAGAAAAGAGTCAAAAGTTCTTCACTTTTTAACAGGCCTCAGTGTTGGAGTCCGATTTCAAAAGCAAGTAGTAGTATTCACCTAATGCTGTGTATTGCAAAAAACATTTTCCTTTGTTGTTGAATCCAGAATGAAGTGTGCTGGACATCAAAACAATTCGTTTGTATTGCACTTACACAGATGAGTGAAAAGAGTGAGAAAATTTAAACAGGTAGTGAAGAAGCAAAAATATACAAACTTTTATGCTATTAACAATTGGGATATTCATAGAGATTATTTAAAACAAAATCCTAAAAGTTGAGAATATAGGGCTTTTTAGTGAAGTGAAAGTTATTGGAAAATAAGAGACACGATCACATATTATTTTATTTATTTATTTATTTGTTTTTTTATTTATTTGCAGTTTTTGGCTGGAGCCGGGTTTGAACCTGCCACCTCTGGTATATAAGGCTGGCGCCCCAGGGTCACATTATTTTTAATTAGTTTGTTAAAAGTTGACGGAGTTGGGCGGCGCCTGCGGCTCTGTCAGTAAGGCCCCAGGCCCATATACCGACCGTGGCTTCAAACCCAGCCCCGGCCGAACTGCAACAACAAAAAAAATAGCCAGGTGTTGTGGCGGGCGCCTGTAGTCCCAGCTACTTGGGAGGCTGAAGCAAGAGAATCGCTTAAGCCTAGGAGTTAGAGGTTGCTGTGACCCTGTGGCACTCTACCGAGGGCGATAAAGTGAGACTCTGTCTCTTCAAAAAAAAAAAAGTGGACAGAGTTAATAGACCATAAGCCGTTCTTTTCTAGAGAAAGCTCATAGCAACGTCCAACATAGCAACCTCCAATTCTTGGGCTAAGGCAGTTCTCTTGCCTCAGCCTCCCGAGTAACTGGGACTACAGGTGCCCACCACAATGCCCAGCTATTTTTTGGTTGGAGTTGTCGTCGTTTGGCGGGCCTGGGCTGGATGTGAACCTGCCTGCTCTGGTGTATGTGGCTGGCACCTTAGCTGCTTGAGCTACAGGCACCGAGCCAAGGTAACAGCTTTTTTTTTTTGAGGCAGAGTCTCACTTTGTTGCCCTCGATAGAATGCTGTGGCATCACAGCTCAAAGCAGCCTCAAACTCTTGGGCTTAAGCAATTCTCTTGCCTCAGTCTGCCAAGTAGCTGCGACTATAGGTGCCCGCCACAATGCCTGGCTATTTTTTGGGGGTGTGGGTTGCAGTTGTTATTGTTGCTTAGCAGGCCTGGTCCAGGTTTGAATACACCACCCTAGGTGTATGTGGCCTGTTCCCTGCCAGCTGAGCACCACTAGGACAGTACTCTTCTAATACTCTTCCCCCATGTGTTGATAAATCTCACCATGCTGCTTCTCCTTCTAGAAGGATTGAGTCATACATTGAAATGTAAAGGATGAGGGTTGGCTTTAAGTTTTAGTGACTCAGGTGCTGAAAGGCTGAAGATGTAAGTCTTAATAAAGCAGGACCTTGCCAGGTTGTGCACTAATTATCTTGTTTCATTTACAACAGATAATTCGTGTCCAGTCCCCGGATGGAGTGAAACGGATCACAGCAACAAAGAGAGAAACAGCTGCAACGTTTTTGAAAAAGGTATCTGTGACTTGGGTATTTACTTCTCTTTATCTTCCAGTGCTATTCCCATCTACACCTTTTCTCTTTTTCTCATTTACTAATTTTTCGTACTCCCAAGATGTCTTTTTTTTTTTTTTGGTAGAGATATTTATTGCTCTCGGTAGAGTGCCGTGGCATCACACAGCTCACAGCAACTTCCAACTCTTGGGCTTAGGTGATTCTCTTGCCTCAGCCTCCCGAGTAGCTGGGACTACAGGCGCCTGCCACAATGCCCAGCTATTTTTTTGTTTTTCTTTTTTGCAGTTTCCCAAGGCCGGGTTTGAACCCGCCACCTTCAGTATATGGGGCTGGCGCCCTAGTCGCTGAGGCATAGGCGCTTCCCCCTAGTTGTCTTTTTTTTTTTTTTGAGACAGAGCCTCAAGCTGTCACCCTGGGTAGAGTACCGTGGCATTACAGCTCACAGCAACCTCCAATTCCTGGGCTCAAGTGAGTCTCTTGCCTTCACCTCCCAAGTAGCTGGGACTACAGGCGTCCACCACAACGCCTGGGCATTTTTTGGTTGTAGCCATCGTCTGGCTGGCGCCTTGAAATGGGCGGTGCCTGTGGCTCAAAGGAGTAGGACACCGGCCCCATATGCTGGAGGTGGCAGGTTCAATCCCAGCCTCGGCCAAAAACCACACACACACAAAAAAAGAAATGCTTGGAAGGTATGGACAGCCAGTTGACTTGTATTAAAGCAGATACCGAGGTCAAAGTGAGGAGCAGAGCCAGTGCTACAGAAGCCACTCATGCCACCTTCCAGTTTCAGCCTCCCACTGACTTTATGGAGATTGTCACCCCCGGTTTTGTTTTTGTTTTTGTTTTGAGACAGAGTCTCACCCTGTTGCTCTGGGTAGAGACCCGTGGCATCACAGCTCACAGCAACCTCAAACTCTTCAGCTTAAGCGATTCTCTTGCTTCAGCCTCCTAACTGGCTAGGACTACAGGGGCCTGCCACAACACCTGGCTATTTTTTTTGTTGTAGTTGTCATTGTTGTTTAGCAGGCCCAGGCCGGGTTTGAACTCGCCAGCCCCAGTGTATGTGGCTGGCGCCCTAATCACTACGGATACCAAGTCCCCCTGTTTTTCTTTGACACAGAGTCTCAAGCTGTTGCCATGGGTAGAGTGGTGCAGCATCATAGTTCATAGCAACCTTCAATTTCGGCTCAAGTGATCCTCTTGCCTCAGTTTTTCTATTTTGAGTAGAGATGGGCTCTCGATTTTGCTTAGGTCTTGAATATGTGTGCTCAGGCAGTGCGCCCATCTCAGCCTCCCAGAGTGCTAAGATCATAGGTGTGAGCCACAGGTGCCCGCCACAACGCCCAGCTATTTTTTGTTGCAGTTTGGCTGGGGCCAGGTTTGAACCCACCACCCTCAGTATTTGGGGCCGGCACCCTACTCACTGGGCCATAGGTGCCACCAAATTTTCTTGTTTTTGAATTTAATATAAATGGAATCATGCTATGTATTTATTTTTGTTACCTTCAATTATAAATGTTTATATTTGTTTCTTTTTCAAGCCAAGTTTCTTATAATAATTACACGTCAGGGTTACCTTAAATATAAAGTTATTTATTTATGTATTTATTTTTTTGTAGAGACAGAGTCTTACTTTATCTCCCTCGGTAGAGTGCCGTGGCGTCACACAGCTCACAGCAACCTCCAGCTCCTGGGCTTAGGCGATTCTCTTGCCTCAGC
>CAUYRH010008522.1:0-26632 GCA_963574655.1 Perodicticus potto
CCAGCTACTTGGGAGGCAGAGGCAGGAGACTCGCTTGAGCCCAGGAATTGGAGGTTGCTGTGAGCTGTGATGCCACTGCACTCTATCCAGGGTGACAGCTTGAGGCTCTGTCTCAAAAAAAAAAAAAAAAAAAAAAAGAATGTGACATAAGTAGAGGTTGCAGGGTACTAATAATTTTCTCTTTCTTGACTGAGGTATTGGTACCATGAGTATCTTTTTAATAATTTGTCAAACCGTACAAATGATTTGTGTACTTTTCTTTTCTTTTTTTTTTTTTTTTCTTTGCAGTTTTTGGCCAGGGCTGGGTTTGAATCCACCACCTCCGGCATATGGGGCCGGCGCCCTCCACCTTTGAGCCACAGGTACCGTACTGTCCCTCCACTACTTTTCTTTATGTGTTTTGTACATCAATAGAAAAGCTTTGTTAAACAAAAAAAAAGGAAGAAATGAAAAGTTAAGTTCTGGGTATTTACAGAGGAGTGGGATAAAGATGATCCTCCGTGAGGGACACCCCAGGCAAAGCCAAAGATTTTTCTTGGGAATGTTTTAGGAATGAAGTAGCTTCAGAAGTTCTCCAATAAAAGAGAACTTCTTTATAAGGTAGTTACAGATAAATTACAGATTATTTTTCACAAGATCCAAGAGAAAAATAAAGATAAGAAACCTAAAAGCAAGTAAAACAAAACATCAATGATATAGAGGGTGGCCATAAAGTTCGTGTGTAATTTAAAAAAAAAATCTATAAATACCCAGAACTTAGCTTTTCACTTTTTTCTTTCTTTTTAAATTAAAAAAAAAAAAATAGAATGCACATGAACTTTATGGTCACCCTGTATTACAGAAAGCTTTTTATACTATCCTAGAGGTAAGGCATGAAACTGGGAGACAGTGACCATGTGATTAGGGGTCTTCTCCAATTCACTTTATAATTATTCTAGAAATCAGTGAAACATTACCAATAGAACTATTTACTCACATAAGCATAGGTGACAGTTCACAGGCTTACCAAGATCTGAGGAAAACAGGCCTGTTATATAAAGAGAAAATGTCTTTCTTTACATAAACATTTGCAAAGCCCAAAATAATATTCAACTCAACAAGTATTTGAATATACTAACTGCAAATAGCACTGGATCAGGCACTATGAAGAAAGACAAAAAAAGCATATTTCCGAGGAGCTCTAATGAAAAGACACGATTTATTTAAAATGAAAGCAATAACAACTACAGAATGGTTCTAAGACAGTATATGGTAGGTGGGTTGAAGAAGCAGAGTTAGTGACAGAGAAAATGGGGAGAGTAAAATGAAGACTGTTGACCAAAAGCCTTTAATGTTACACTAAAAAGTCTGTATTTGGACCCATACAAAATGACTTTTTCTTGATTATAATTTCCTTTAAAAAAAATCCCTAGTTATACCAGGAAATATTTTGTAGAACTTTAAGGCTGACTTCTATTACATCACTTCAAATAATTAGGAACATACCCAAAATATCCCCCAAGTCCTGAATAAACCTTTAGTGATCTACACACACTTTAGAACATGCTTGGGGCAAATGCGTTGAATTATTATTTGTTTTCACCCCCAAAATAATTTTAACCACTAAAAGATATCTAATACTCAACATCATTTTTGGCATACCAGGCTTTCTACTTATTGAACTGGATTGTTAAATTATACCAACATATTAACCACACTCATCTCTCTCATGGTTTGGTAGACTTTGATCATATTGCTCCCTCAACCTCTTTTTCTCTAGACTAAAAAAACAACTAGAAAATCCCTCCTCCTTCTTTATCAACTGAATTGGGTTTCTGGGGACTTTTATCAGCTGTTAGGTTTTTCTTGAGGAGCAGCCACCATAGTTTCATATTTGATTGCAGAAGGAAATCTGCTTTTCATGGAAAACATAAGGGTTTGGTTCTGTTGTTGTTTTTGATACCCTTACTGATGATGGCCACCATATTCTTGGCCTGTGAAGACCACAATCAGTACTAGAAGAATAGCAAGTCTTTCATAAGACTTGGAGTACACTTTGAAAGATTTAAGCCCATATTCAACTCAAGTTTATCTTGATGATCTTAGTTTTGGTACACAGTATAACTTTTGACAATATAACAGAATGATCAACAGTAATGTTTGCATTTTTCCTATAACAATCATTACTGTATGTTATCTAATTTAGAGATGGGATATCTAATTGAGATATCCCTTGCCCTTGAGATCATTTCCATGAAATACCAAGATAAATCTATAGCCACTGGCTGTTCTAGTTGAAGGAGATATTATGATTCTAGAAGTTGGATATGACACTCTCACTTTTTATCATTAGCAACTGTGATGTCCTCACTGAGGAGACTTTGCTGATCTCACTTCTATGTATACTAACCATTCTAGTTTCCTTCTGTATCCTGTTTAAAAGGTTTTTAAATTGAGAGGATATACATATTTCTACAGTGATTTAATAGATCCCTCTCTTAAGCCTATCATTTCATAAGCATGGATAGGTTTACTCTGCCTACCTACAATTTATTCTCTCATCCACTTGCCTTCACTCCTTGTAGACAAACTGATAAGAAACCTAAACATACTGCCCATTGAAGGGTGCATGTTTTCATCATTCTTCCTCTACATCTAAGATTTGCTGTAACAGCAGCTGTTTGTGTTCAAAAAAACTAAAATATAAAAATATGACCTACGTGGCCAAATCCCACAAGTTTACTTCCTTATTTATGAATCAGAATCGGTCAGCACAACTTAGAATTTTGACTGTCAGCAGATGCTGCAATTAAATGTCCCTGCAAATCCAGCAGAGGGTGCACCAAGGCACTAGAATTTTACCAAACTGTAGCAGTATTAACTCTACTAGCCAATTGACTTTTCCTTTTCAAAAGTTATACTGTGTACCAAAACTAAGATCATCAAGATAAACTTGAGTTGAATATGGGCTTAAATCTTTCAAAGTGTACTCCAAGTCTTATAAAAGCAGAGTTCTGGAAGAATAAGGAACAACACCTTAACTTAGTCTGGTCAAAATGTAGGTAGAGTAGAACAAAATGATGTAGCTCTGAACTCTCTCCTTTGTAAAAAAATTCTACTATGTAACTTCACCTCTCTACTCTAAAAAGGCCCCAGGAGGTGTATGCTATGTGGGAATAGGGACTGAAACGGGAATCAAAACAGCAACTTCCATCCCAGTTTTGACTCTAGTTATACGACCCTGGACAAGTCACTTCCCCCTCAGGGCCTATGTATTTTGCAAGGGAGTCAAACAAAATGGATGCATTGACCCCTCATAACTCTAAGAAACTCTGATTCCAAATGATGTCAACAAATATAAAGAGGCAATATTCTTCCTTATACTACTCAAAAAGACTAAAACAGAAAGAATAAACGACAGAAGATAGGAAGCTGTGTTTAAATGCGTTTAAATGTAGACAGAACTATTTTAGTGCCATGCAAAGGTCAGGCAACTACATACCACTACAGGGTGGCACCTGTGGCTCAAGGAGTAGGGCGCTGGCCCAATATGCCGGAGGCAGTGTGTTAAAACTCAGCCCTGGCCAAAAAAAAAAACTGCAAATGCCACTACAGACCTGTGAGAGTCCCAGACCATCACAGAAGCCTTACAGTACAGCTGTTCTGCTAATCCTCAGTCTATAAACATGGCTTCATCCACTCTAAATGCCAAATGCCTTGGCCACCATATGACTAAAGAAGTCTAATTCCTTCATCTTTTCACATAATATCAATGCTCAGATGCCTAGTATTTCCACGAGGCATGGGTTGGGGGGAAGCACAGATAAATAAAGGACGCAGAATCCTAGTTAATTATCATTTAGTACAGTGTTTAAAGTTTCAAGAATGAGAAACATGTCTGCTGATCCTCTTCTTTGATAAGCTGTTATATAAATTGGAGTGTGCCAGCAAGACATTTTAAGATTCAGGGTAACTTTACAATGTACACTTTGTAAAAAAACAAACAAACAAAAAAAAGAAAAAACAGAAAGAAAGAAAAGAAAAAAGTGTCCGTCCTAACATTACAATATTATTATGAATGTGATGCCTCTATCAAGTGCACAACTCTACATGGGAGGTCAAACTAGGAAAACAATGTTTATAAACAATGTTTACAGACTTGTGTCAATGACTCTGGATGTTGTAGCAAATAGAAGGTCCGGGTCTGTCACCTCAAGGAACTTATTTGCACAACATGCTCTCTTCCCCAAAAAGTACAAATTCATTACTTTTCTTTAACCACTTCAAAAGGATCCTTGGAGGTTTTTCTTAAGTTTCACGTACAGGAGAAAATATAACAATCAGGACAATACTTACATTAAGTGCACTAAATTTACTTGAATAAAGAGCCAGAAAAAAGTAGAAAACAAACACCAAAACTAATGGTTTGCTAATAAAGGCGCAAATATCATAAAGATTGCAAAAATAACTGCTCTTGGGAGACTACTCCTGAGTGATTATTCCATTGGCAGATTCCTGTTCTCAAGCTAGAGTAGTAAAAACGCTACACACCCATCCTTCTCACCACAACCCCCCCCCCCATAAAAAGTCAGAACCGGCATGCAAAGGGTGAGCTTTATTTCCATAGATTTTTAAAAATTGCTGTTCAGAAGTTGTCTAGCAAGACCGCATATTTCTACCAGAATTCCTCAGGGGCTCTGATCCTCACTAGATCACTGAGGACAATCCGTCTCAAATTGCAGGTAAGTGTGAACAAGTCCATGTTCTGGTCAGCGCACAAGGACCCCGCGCTGAAAATACGGTTAAAAATTGTTGCAGCGGGCGTGGAGTAGTTATTACAGCTGTTTACAGCTCCAACTCCAAAGGAAAGCCTGCTAGTGCTGGCATCAGCTCTTGACACGAAAAAACAAGCACCGCGGGCAGGGAAGCTCACCAGCAGCAGGAGGGCGAAGTTGCTAGCTATTAGTCGTCCAGGGGGGCAGTGCAGGCATCTTTTTGCCTTGGCCCGTGAGGGAGCCTTGCCAACTTTACTGAGGCATCCCGCAGCCAGCGGCCTCAGGCGCGGGTAGAGTCTCCCAAGTCAAGTAAGTGGTCCTGAGAGAGACTAGGTAAGCTGGGCCAGGGACTGAGGACAACTTGCCCCAGGTAACCTGCTCTCTGTTCGCCTGCTCTCTCCCTGGTGGTGCCCTCTAACTTGGCTGGAGATAAGCACCTTGCTCTACCCACAAGGGGAGGGGGCCTCCGCCGCCGCCCCTATTAGGTGACTCACCTGGTGCTGGTTCTGGGAGTCAGGGGGGAGTGTGGCTTCTCCTGGTTCCAACGGCTGCTGCTGACTTGACGGTTGCCCAAGGTGGCGGATGATGGGAGCGTCAGGGTCAAGGCCACCTGGGCTGCTCAGGGTGCCAGAGGTACCAGGGGTGCCCGGGCCGCTTAGGCGCGACTCGGCTCCCCGTTCCCGCCGCAACTCAGAGCGCAACTCTAGGTAGCAGCACAACGTCAGCAGGTGGAGGGCCAGTGAGAGGCCAAAGAATCCCAGGAAGAGCCGGCAGCTGTTCCCTTCACCCGCCCGGGCAGGGGCCCCGCGACAGCCGCAGCCGTGACTCTCCCGCTCCCGCGGCGCTGCTGTGGGCAGGGATTCCCTGCGTTCCACCTCAGGGTAGCCCATGGCCTCCGGAGACACCTACTTTTTGAGGCCCGTGAGCCGCTGTGTCTGCCTCAGCCGTTCACGACCTCTGACAGGCAGCTACCGTCCTGCCATCGGCCGAGAGCTGCAGGGACCCGTTCCTGAGCGACTGTGGCTGGGCGGGACGGAGCAGGGAGCAGCCGCATGTGCAGCTCCACTCCGAGGGGTGGGAAAGCGAGGAGGAGGGCGGGAGAGAGGGGCGGCTCAGCCCGCCGAGGGAATGAGGGAGGAGGTCCTGGCCAACTCCGCCCCATCCCTCAAGCGGCTGCCTGGAAGCCCAACCACCGGCCCGCCAAGCCTCGGCGCCCCGCCCCTTGTCTCTCCACTCGGGCCTCCAGCCGCGGGGCGGGGCCTGGGGGCAAGAGGGTTCCCCTCTGCCTGGCCGCTCCACCCAGCCTTTTCCGCTTGCCCCCTTCCAGTTGGTGGCTGCCGCTGCCGTTTATCCCTGGACTCCGCCCCAATTTAACCCTATAGCCTCAGTACGGGGGAGGAAAGGAGGGGGAGGCTGAGAAGAATTTGGGAGCCTTGGAAAGAAAGTAGAGCAAAGAAAAGGAGGCAGAAACTAGCATTAATAGAAATGTTCGCAATTAACTGCAGTTGTTAATAACATCATCCAGTACTTATCTGTTGCTTTCAATCTTCAAAGCATTTAACAGACGTTAAACTAATTAAAACAGTTCTGGATTTGGAATGAAACCATGCCTGCTGTGTTTGCAATCCAATGGCTCCCCAGAAGAAAAGGAGACCCAGGAGCCTGGGAGCCAAAGGAACAAGGAATAGGAAGGCGATGGGACTCAAGCAGTCTTACTCCTGAATCAGTCTGGCGCTTAATCTAAGTGAAGGAGAAGCTGACCTATGCCAAGCACAACTGAAATTATATTGCTCCATGAAGGGTAAAATAGTCTCCTTAGTTTTCCTAGTATATTAATTAATTTGACAAATAGTATTGATCCCTTTACAATGCAGAAAGTGCTATATGAGAAAATCCACAGCCATAATAGTTTGCCCTCTTCCACTGCAACGGGAGTGTTAATTGGAGAACATGTGCCTTCAATGAGCAAATGAGAAAACTGAGGACCAGTATGAGGTGGATTTTTACAGAGGTGGTCCACAAAATGGCTAGACACTGTTGGCATTTCTATCTGTAGACAACTGTTCTGGCCTCTCCACCCCTCCCGTCCTTCCCCTGGAGCACTCCCTGGGGAAGTTCAACAAGTCAGCCAAATGTTCCAGATGTACACTGCTGCAACTGCAGCATCTTCAACAGCTGCATCTATCAGAAATGGGTTCAGAGCAAAAAACAAACAAACAACAACAACAACAAAAGAAATGGCAAATGGCAGAACAATAAACCCTGAAACGAAGGATGAAAAGGATTAGTTAAATAAAATGTCATAATTGACAAAAGTTACTAGTCTGGAATTATAGAAAGCAAAATAACCACAGCAGGGGAAACATGTATGCTTCTTAGTTGCTATGCATTCTTATCCCCATATTATTCATTGCGAAATGAATAACAAGCTACTTTATTGACTTGCAGCAGACATCTTGAGTGCCACCAAGGAAGCTCAGGGATGCCCAGGGGCACTTACAGATAGGCCTAAGACCTAAACCAGTGGAAGAGAAGAAAAACGTGGAAATAGAAAAGAAGGCAAGAACAGAAACAACAAAACAAACCAAAAGCATATGGTGGGAGGTCAGTTCAGAGAGCACAGAGGTCATAAGCCTTAAATATATTAGCCACAGACAACTTTTCTTCTTCTTTTCATAGTTCGTGAATGGTCTCAGTGGTTCAAAGATATCTTTGTGTCCTCTCTTTAACCCTCGCCCATGAAATATAAAATTAACCAAAAAAAAAAAAAAAATCATTATATAGATAAGGAAAAAAAGAGTATTTAAAAGCTGCTCTCAGGTCCTGCTTGTCCAGTCCAGAAATTCTAGATGCTAGGAAAACTGCCAGGCTGATTTACCTTAATTATCGCAGCCCAGGATTATTGGAAAGCATGCTAGACCAGAGTCAGGAAACTTTACCCTGCCACTAGTTTACTGGGTCGCCCTGAACAAGTCATTGTGGTTTGGGGGGGCCTTTCTCCAGCTGTAAAATGAGGAATTTGAACTTTAACAGCTATCATATAGTGTTTTATCTGTGTTATCACTGTCTATGTTGACTTCGTTGCACATGTAGTTTAAAAAGGCTGCCACTTCTTCCTCCCGAATGTAAAGGGAACAAATGGCATCCATCTCCAGGTGGTAGTGGTGATGCTGAAGGGGCCATACTGGTCTCAGCTTACCATGTTTTATTAGGCTTTAACCAACTTAACTGAGACCCTGGTTTGCACCATTGACCTCAGAAACCCTGAGAATTTGTCCTCAGACCTTACTTTGGTTCCCCAAAGAACCAAAGAACATATGGCTTCATATGCAGTAGAAATGTTGGAATGGGGCAATCCAGTGAAGAATGTATGTGGGATTTCAAAAGTGTTTTAAAGTCTTGTTTCAGTTTGCTTCCATGCTTCCAAAAGTGTCCTATACCCTACAGCACAGGTCGCAATATGACAACCCTTAAGCTGTATCCAGCAAACAGATGTGTTGTGTTTGGTGCAGTATGGACTAAAACTTGAATTTTAAAAAATCATTTTTCGGCATTTGAAAATCTGAAGATTTCACATTTTTAAAAATACAAATTTCCTGATTTTCTATTAAAAAAATTAGGTGCTTGCTTCGGCAGCACATATACTAAAATTGTAATGAAACAGAGAAGATTAGCATGGCCCCTACGCAAGGATGACACACAAATTCGTGAAGCGTTCCATATTTTTATTCTTTGTATCCTCAATGAACTCCAAACAACAATAAAAAATTTAAAACACATTGAAAAAAAATAGAAGACTTGGGGCGGCACCTGTGGCTCATTGAGTAGGGCGCCAGCCCCACATACCAAAGGTGGTGGGTTCAAACCCGGCCTCAGCCGAACTGCAAAAAAAGAAAAATAGCCGGGTGTTGTGGCGGGCACCTGTAGTCCCAGCTACTCGGGAGGCTGAGACAAGAGAATCGCCTAAGCCCAGGAGTTGGAGGTTGCTGTGAGCTGTGTGACACCATGGCACTCTACCGAGGGTGATAAAGTGAGACTCTGTCTCTCTATAAAAAAAAAAAAAAAAAAATTAGAAGACTTATTAACACTGTATCCACATTTCCATATGGCTGCATTCAGCTGGAATTGTTCCCTTCAAACAACCATGAACGATCAAGTTCCACACAGCCATTATCACCTTTCTTCATTCTCCAACAATGTCCTTGGCATTCATTTACCTTACCTATCTGACCCCAGGTACTACAGGAGACAAGCTATCAGCTCTTTAGCATGACCTAAAATCTTACTCTCCATCATTATTTTCCACCATTTTGCAAGGAAGCCATGCTGGCGCACTACTAAATTTGCTGACACTTTTCACACCTCCATGCCTTTGCAGAAGTTGGTTTTGTCGTCAGGAATGCCCCTACCTTGGAAACTTGATAAATTCTTCAAAAATAAACTCACCTGTTCCCTCTGGTATAGCCACGCAACTCATTCCAACTGCATCCTGAGAATACCTCAATGATATTGTATTTTATACGTTTCACATAACTTTCCCACCACTAAACTGTGATCTTGATGGTAAGAACTGAGTCCTTTCTATTTTGGTATTCCCAATACATAGCATAATACCTACCACATGTAGGCACCAATTTTATTTGTCAAATGAATAGGACATGAAGCTGGCCACAGGAACATAAATGAACTAGAATTTCCAAAAGGGAACTGGTCCAAGAGATCCCTGTAAGTAAGAATTCTAAAGCACCTCCTGAATGAAGAGCTGTATAATCATTATGGTAAGATACAACGGAAATAGGACCAAATGACAATTGTGTGATTACACCCTTATTTATGCTACTGTGAGAGCTGTAGGTAATCTAGGGAAGTAAATAATCCAAAAATTCAAACATAATTGATTTATATACCTCACTGGCCTGTCTGGCCCATAGAGTTTCCCTTCTGACTTTTGTTTGTCTGGGCCCAATGTTAAAATAATATTAGTTGATGAATCTTGAATAATAAAAATCCAAAGTTAGTTAATAAACCCTGAATACTCAACTAATTGAGTGGAATATGCTAAGTAGTTGAGCAGAGATTGGTTTTAAATACTTCTCAGATCTGGTTAATCCACAGAAGAAATAATCGATGTGGAAATCAGAAAGGTAACTCTCTGACCCACTTAGTTTAAAGGAACCTAGACCTTGGGCTTAGATCTTTGAATCCCACATTATTCACTTACCAGCTGTGTGACTTAGGACAAGTGACTTTTGCTTGTCTTACAGAACCTAAGTTTTCTCATTTGTAAAATGGAGATGACAATATTTATTTTCTAAGATAGCTGTGCTTAAACAGGATGTATAGGAGAGGAAAGATTTTCCCTCTACTCTCTGAAGGTTTGACAATTGAATCTATGAAATAAACAGATGGCAGGCAGATTAATGGCAGAATATGTTAGGCTGTTTTGGCTAAGGAATAAAGGAATACCTGAAGCTGGGTTATTTATAAATAAATAAATTAATTAAAAAGGTTTATTTTGCTCATGTTTCTGATATCTAGAAAACTTTAAGATTGGATATCTGGTAAGGGCCTCAATCTGCTTCCACTCACGGTGAAAGGTGAAAGGGAGATGGAGCATGCAGAGATCACACTGTGAAAGAAGCAGCAAAGAGAGGGGAGGTGCTGGGCTCTTTTTAACAATCAGCTTTGGCAGAAACTAACAAAGTGAGAACTTACCCCCAGGAGGGCATTAGTCATGAAGGATCTGGCCCCCTGGCTGAAACACCTTCCATTAGGCCCCTCCTCCAACGTAGAATATCAAATTTCAACATTTGTTGAGGACATGCAATATCCAAACTATAGTAGTTGTATATACAAATTTATTATATGAATGGAGACATCACATGAAAGAAAAGTGAATACCCAAACCCAGTGAGATCTAGAAGTTTGTGTACACTTTTCATAATGGAGATGGGAGGAGGGAATGTAGTAGGCAACTAAAGGGAAAGTAAATGAGTTTTCTCTCTCTCTCTTTTTTTTTTTTTGCAGTTTTTTGGCCGCAGCTGGGTATGAACCGGGTACCTCTGGCATATGTGGCCGGTGCCCTACTCCTTTGAGCCACAGGTGCCGCCCTCTCTCTCTCTTTTCTTTTTGAGACAGAGTTTCAGTTTGTCACCCTTGGTAGAGTGGGTAGAGTGCTGTGGCATCATAGCTCACAGCAACCTCAAACTCTCGGGCTCAAGTGATTCTCTTGCCTCAGTCTCCCGAGTAGCTGGGACTATAGGCACCTGCCACAATGTCCAGCTATTTTTAGAGACAGGGGTCTCTCTCTTGCTCAGGCTGGTCTGGAACCTATGAGCTCAGGGCAATCCACCTGCCAAGGCCTTGCAGAGTGCTAGGATTACAGGCATAAGCCAGCCACTGCTTCCGGCCGAGGGTAAATGATTTTTGGGAAAGATAAATGAGACCTCAGAAGAATAGGTGACAGTGTCTGACAAAGTTTGTCTGGGCATGGTGTCAACTTCTAGTCTCCTCTCCTATGAGTTTAACTTTCCCTGGTTGATGAGATTCCCATGAACGGAATTCATAATAAATGAGTTCCTTTTGGCTGATCTGTCTTTAGGAAGAGAAGGGAAGTTCAGAGAAAGCACATACCCACATACACTGTATTTGTTGTTCTCTAAGTGCCCTCAGTTTGAAGTCCTACGTTATATATTTGGAGGTGACATTTCCTGAACTCCTTCAGATGCTATATGTCAACATCTGGCACATAATAAGTGCACAGTAAATATTAGTCCCTGCTATGTAGGAGATTTCTATCAAAAAGGGATGAGAGGCTGGGCATGATGGCTCACACCTATAATCCTTGCACTTTGGGAGACCAAGGCAGGAAAATTGCTTGTGGTTAGGACTTCAAGACCAGCCTGAGCAAGAGTAAGACTTTGTCTCTACAAATGATAGAAAAATTAGCTGGATGTGGTAGCAGGCACTTGAAATCCCAGCTACTTGGGAGGCTGAGGCAGGAATATCCACTAAGCCCCGAAGACTGGGGTTGCAATAAGCTATGATGAGGCCACTGCATTCTAACATAGGCAATAGAGAGTCTGTTTCTAAAAAAAAAAGATGAGGAGAAAAACATACAGTAATGCTCAAAAACATGGCAGAAATGTAGAAAAGCATCTACATACTTTGCCTTTTCCAGTGCCTGCCCTCTTTATTTTTCATTTTTGAAGTTTGAAATAGGACCTATATGTTCTCACCAGCCTCCTGACTCATCAACTCATATATTCAACTTCCTCCTCTTCATTTTCACTTGACTACATATATCTAATAGACATCTCAAACTTAATATGACCAAAACCAAAGCTCTTCTCCCCCAAAATGTGCTTACCCCTTGGTCTTCTGCAACTCAGGAAATGACAACTCCATACTCCCATTGCTCAGGCTAAAAACTTTGAGGTCATCCTAGAAAGAGACGTCTTGAGCACCCCACATTCAATCTGTTAGCAAATGCTCTCAGTTCTGCCTTTAAAATATACTCAGATCACTTCTCACCACCTTCATGTCATCATCCTTGTCCAAGCCCACATGCTTTCTCTCTGGGATCAATACTGGATTATTATAGCCTTCAACAAGGTCCCCTGTGCTTCTGTGCTCACCATCCTACAATCTATTCCCTACCTGGTAGTCAGAGACTTTCTGTCAAAGTGTTAAGTTAGAGCCTATCACTCCTCTGCTCCAAATCCTTCAGCGGTTCTCCGTTTTTCTTAAAGTTTCTATCTTGCTCTACAGGGCCCTGCATGGTATGATTGCTAGTCACTTCCTTGAGCTCCTCATCTGCCATTATTCTCCTTGCTCACTCTGCTCCAGTTATGTTGTGCACTTGGTTGTTTCTTGAATCTGCAAAGCACGCACCCTTAAGGGTATTTTTTTTTTTTTTTTTTTTTGCAGTTTTTGGGTTGGGGCTGGGTTTGAACCCACCACCTCCGGTATATGGGGCTGGCACCCTACTCCTTTGAGTCACAGGCGCCAACCCCCTTAAGGGTATTTTTAACTATTTCTTCCTGCCTGGAATGGTATTCTCCCAGATAGCCACATGGCTTCTCCCTTACTTCCTCCAGGTCTCTTCTTAGATGTCACTTTATCAGAAAACCTTTTGTTGGCCAAGTTCCCATCACTCTCTGTCCCTTTACTTTGCTGTATTTTTCTTCTTAGCTCCTATCACCATCTGATATATTATATATTTATTTGTTTATTAAGCAATTCCCCTGCAGCCAAAACTAGAATATCACTTTCATGAGGGCAGAGATTTTTGTGTGGTTCTGTTCGCTGCTTTATCTACAGGACCAAGAAAAATACCTGGTATATTATAGGCTTTCAATAAATGTTTGTTGATGAGATGAATGAATTCTTCCCCTACTAGAAGAGGAAGGAGAAAGGAGAACTATTTAGATGTGTTACTAGATAGACAAGGACTTTTCTTTAAGCATAGTAACTGAAGAAGAGACAGCTCTCTTATTTTGCATAAGGCAATTCCCCCAGAGAAAAAGATGCTGAGGGTCATACAGCTAACTAGAAGAGGGCAGAAGGAAGGAAAGGAACACTGGTTGAACATTTATCTCATACATGCCAGCCTTTTTTCATTAACTTCAGTGTGAGTTGAGTATTCTCCATATTTCACTGATAAAAAAACTAAAAGAGGTTAAATGATTGGCCCAAATTCACATTGCAACTAAACTATAGAGTCTGAATTTGAATCCAGGTCTGTCTGGTTCAAAGATTCCATGCTCAGTTCTCAAACATACCTCTCTGGTACTAACCAACAAATACAAAATTCATCTTTGTAGAATGAGAGAAACATGCAAGCAGACATGAGGTTCCTAGAGTAGCAGAATAATAAACTAACTGGAAGGCAGAGTTTCTTCTCCTTTTTTCCTGGCTGCTGCTGCCATCACCCTTTTGCTCCAACTCAAAGGCTGCTGTGCATACTATAATTAGATGAATGCGCTTAAATCTGGGTCCTATCAGGTCCTCCTCCTGCAGTCAGACTAACTAATCTCACTGACTGCAGTGGACTAATTCTTTAGCCTGACATCCAAGGTCCTCCAGTTTGGCCCCAAACTACTTTTCCAGCCTTGCAATGGCTAGGTTTCTACAAACTTCTGCTCTGCATAACTGTGGCTCCCATTGTCCAGGAACAAATGTCTATGTTTTTGCCTCTTTGTCTCTTGTTGACATTATACCCTTTCCCCTTTCCAATTTCCTTTCCTTTCCCCTTTGCCTATTTGAAATCAGCACATGCTTCAAGGTCCAACTCAAGTCCCCCCTCCTGACCCTGCCTCTCTACCAGAACACCTAGCCTACACAACACATCTGGAACTCAGGAATGCCACTTGCAATTGTTAATTAATTCTTCCCCCATTCTGTGTGAGGGTCTCATTCCCCCCAGATAATAGCCAGCTCTCCTTGAAAGATGGGACCCTGTGTTAGCCCCCACAGAGCTTGCCTCAAGCCATTGCTTACCAAATCATTGTTAATGGATTAAAGACTCTGCAGACATGAATTTCAATCAGGGTTTTGAAAGCAGAGGGGTTTGGGTTTGATGGAGAGAATGCAGCTGCTCTAGGTGGAAAGCAAAGTAAAATAAAATGCTAAGCACATTTATACAAGCAAGGCTGCCAGGAGTATTTAGAATTTTTTTTTAAACACACATTGAAGAAGAGGGAAGAACAGCAGACCTCTTACTTGTTGTAGGAAATGACTATAGCCATGACTGGCATAGAAATGTTTTCAGAAATCCATGAAGCAAGATAAGGAGATAGAAATTTTTCTTGCTACAAGGGAGCAGGATGGCACAACATTAACATGGAATATTCATTTTTACAATAAAGTCTTTGGCTACTTATGGGTGGCTGAGCATATGGCAAGGCTCTCACTTCATGAGAGGAATTTTTGTTCAAAAATAGAAAATCCTGTTGTTGGCAGAATGTTATTTGCATCTGTGTCCCCTGCAATGTGTGTTAGCCCCACCGTTCATGCCACCAAATAGTCTGGAAACACACAGTGCACTACATATTCCATAGAACCATGCTACATGTCACATCAGGACCACAGTGAGATCACATGTTCAGTTTTGGCAGAGTAGGACTTTAAGAGAATGATTGGCAAGGTATTCAGAGGTTCTTAAATCCTCCAAACAACTATGTGTGGTATATACAGTAAACATTTGACTTCACTTAACTGGGGAGGAAATTGAAGCTCAGAGAGGTAGAATGACATATCCAAGGTAACACAGCATGCCTCTTAGCCTAGGGTTTTGTCTCCTACTAAAACTGTCATATTTATCCATCTCACTCATGTTTGCCTAGTTAATCTGACCAAAGAACTTATTTACTGTGCACACAATCTGCATCTCTTGGTTATGAGAATTAGGGAAAAGGTCCTCAGGATCTGAGCCTGGAGAGTCAAGAGCTGTCCAGGATCTGATCTCGGTTCTGTGATAAACAATCTCTGACAGGGCTTGGAAAAATCTGGAATTATAATAACTTTCCCATACTGACTCCAGCTTACACCAAATATATTTTATTGAGGACATACTGTTGGCTTTGGGTATTTACATATCACAAGCATTCAACAAGCATTCATTCATAGAGTATCTACATGCCAGGCACCACTGTAAATGCTGGAGATACACCAGTGGACAAAACAAATAATTAGTCCGAGGTACAATTAGAACACCTTTAAAAAAAATAAGGACTTTCTTTTTCACAAATACAGAATAACAGCAAAGTTCATTTGTGGCTTTGCCCCTCCTCCTCCCACTACACCTTTGAGCTGGTCAGACACACAGATGCACTCCTAGGGGTTGGGAAGTGCCATGTCCTAACAATTTAAGTATCTCCAAATATTTGACAAAAATATGATTACTTCAATTGAAAGACTTTCCTTTAAACAACTCAGAAAACTAGCAGCACCAGTTAAGAAATGCTAAGTAAACAGCCTATTGTTGTAATTTAAGTATCCTTCTTATCTGCTTAATGTTTGCTGAGTACAAGCCCTGGAAGGACTATATAGCATAATAGTCTGGCTCCTGAAAGGATGGGAATCATGGAAGCCTAGGTCCAAGATGAACAGTTAGTGCCTGAAGATAAATTCCAAGTTAAACTTAAGTCTTAGGCCATCAATGTCTGATTATATATATATATATATATATTTCTAAATAAATTTAATGATCAAATTAAGAAAAGTAAGAGAAGTGTGAGATATTAAGGTAATAGCTACCTTGTATTGAGTACCTACTATGCCCCAGGCACTATGTTAGGCCAAGTTACACTATGTTTATCTCATTTTATCCTAAGGAACAACCTTACAAGGTAAATTGTTCATTTTCATATATGTTAACAAAAGCACAGACCCAGAGAAAAGTAATGTGCCTGATGTCCCCTAGCTAATAAAGGGTAGCACTAGGATTCAAATCCAGATCTGTTCTGACTGAAAAGTCCACATTCTTTCCGTGATGTCATAATGAACAATTTATTTTACACACTCAGAAGCTCAAGGAATCAAGAGTTTTCTATAATTCTTAAGCCGAAATCTAGTAGATGTTAGATGATGATACTCTTTTTTCTTCCCGATATGATCTTACAGTCTAATGGGAAGGTATGATATTGCAGCCAAACCAAATTAGATTTGAAAAATCACAAAACTATATAAGAAAATTCCAGCAGTAGAAAACAGAGACCTAGGAGATCACATGATTTATACCCAAGGAGAAATAGGGGCATGCCCGGTGGCAGATGGGGGTCTGCAAAGTGTTACCACAAAGGAATAGTTTCAGTAAAAAATTCCCAGAGGGCCTTATATTTATTCTTTCATTTGTTCATTTGTTACTTCATTCATTCATCCATCCATCCTCTTTTCAAAGAGTTTTTGAGCACTTGCTATAGGTATTTACAGATCATAGAACTTGCATAAACTAATAAATCAATATCCAGGAAGCCAAATCCAGCATACCATAGACCTGTAATAGTCCTAACCATCTTAACTCTTCTTTTCATACAAGTTCAGCTCAGTCAATTTAGGGATTTTGTCTTTCCAGTGGAAATCTATCTTCAAGTAACCCTGGGAATACAGGCTTTGCTTGACTGAAATGTGCTTTACAGCAATGGCCACTAAAGAATACACTTTCACTAACTGATTATTTTGTGAGGAAACAAGAGGCTAAACTTTACTTAGCAACAGAAAACAGGATCCACAGAAGCAGGAGTTAAGACACCAATCCTGAGGGAAAGAAGCTGCCTTAGGAATGTGCAAAATTATTTGGGAAAGAAGACTGGCTTCTGACTGGGAAGGAATTGGCTGTCCATAGAAATTATATGACCTAAGCCACTACTGCCCACTAGGCTCTTGGGCCCAAAGGCCTTAGCCTTGCAGCACCAGGTATTACACCTCACCTTCAGCAGAGTTCTACTTTGTTTAACCCTAAGAATTCCTAAATTCACAATGTTTTTTTTCTCAGCTTATATGGCTGACTCAAGAGGTCAGAACTGGAAGGCCCTTTAGAGCACTCCTAGTCCAATCATTTTCCAAAAGACACTGAAGGAGCTCTGGAAATTTCACCCCCAAATGTGATTCCTTAGTTTAATAGGTATTTTGAATTAAAGGCCCTTAAAGATCAACAGGCTTTGGAAGGGGCTTTCCCTCTATCTTCACAAAACCAGACAGACTTGAAAGAGTGGTCACTTTTTTTCTCCTCCCTGTTATCTCAATCCATTATAGTAAAGAAGATAAGAATATAACCAGACCCAAATTATTTTAAATAGAATACATGTCTCTCAGGTTAATTTGCAAAGAAAATCATTTATGATTCAATCGGTTTCCCCCATCCATCCATTCTCCCAAATATCTATTCATCCTCCCTAGCAACCATTTAGTGCCCCTAAGCAGAATTACTTATGCTCCTCATCGCCTCCTCCCCTCTAAAATTAGGACATATAAATTTGTAGATCCCGCCGGGATATTTGGTAATCACTTTGTGATTCTCCCCATGCACAAGGTAAATAAACCTCTTTATCTCATTAATTTGCTTTATTGTGAGTTGATATTTCAACAAACCTTCAGGAATGACAGGGAAGTTTCCTTCACCTCACCCCACAAAACTGAAACCCAGAAACACCAAAAATCATGCCCATTAAATTAATGAATGAGCTGAAACAGAATCAATTGTGCCTCCCTCTCCCCCCACAAGCTACTAGCTCATGTATCTATACTTGACAATCCTAAAGCATTTTCAAAAACACAAATTACTTCCATTTTACTTCTGCTGAGCACAAAGCATGAAACATGATATTGATTAGAAATCACTGGACTGGCTTTTGATTCCTAATCCCATTCCTTACCAATCCTAACAATTTTCCTAATGTGTATTATACTTTGCCTTCAGGTATTCCTCCATTTCACTCAGTTTCATTCCTCTGTTCTACCAGCTGAATGCAAATCTTCATCTTATCTGAGTGTTGCAGAATTCCATCACCAAAAGACTCTGCAACTAACCTTTATACTTTAATTAGTAACCTTTATTTTTGAATAAACAGCTGCTAAGCTGTCCCCTAAAAGCACTCTTAAAATTTTGAAATTTGAGGGAGAAATTAAGTTTCTAGTATGAGTGGTTTCTACATAAAACTGCAATTTTATGAGAAACTACCACTTGACTTATGAGAAGCCACAGCCTCCAAAAGAGGTGATCAGACCTACTCTGGATAAGCCAGGAAGTTTCTTTCTGCAGACTCTGGTAAGGCCAAACTTGCTATCAAAGTAAATTGTTTCTTCCTAAAGTGTCTTTGGGGAAGCCGGAGAACAGAATTCTGAAAAGAGCTGACTGGAGGAAGCATTAGTTGAAGTTATAGCTAATGTAGTTGTCATTTTGATTTCTTCTCCTTAAATAAAATAATTAAACTGAAATATCATGGTGAACAGAGCTAAAAGGTTCTAGTTCAGCAAAAAGAGAGGCCCATTTGAGCCCGCAAGCTCCTGCAGAAAGGCAAGCTAGTGTTAAAGGATTATTATTTAGTCATGATAAAATCATGACTTTCATGCAAATGTAAAAGAATCATATGCCAAAAATTTTATTCAACTCATTTATTAATGAGGGAAACAGTAAGATGAACAACCTGTTCAAAAGCAAATTCAAAGAACATAGACTATCATAGGCAAATAGAAATAGTGGAAGGAAGTTTTTCAATTTTATCAAATGTTTATTAAGTAAATGAATATTTCAAGTTGGTAAAATTTTATTTATTTATTTATTTATTTATTTATTTATTTATTTATTTATTGACACAGAGTTTCACTCTGTCACCCTCGGTAGAGTGTCATGGCGTAATAGCTCACAGCAACCTCAAACTCTTGGGCTTAAGCTATTCTGTTGCCTCAGCTTCCCAAGCAGCTAAGACTACAGGCACCTGGCACAATGCTGGGCTACTTTTAGAGATAGAGTCTTGTCTTGCTCAGACTTGTCTCTAACCCATGAGCTCAGGCAATCCACCCATCTAGACTTCCCAGAGTGCTAAGAATACAAGCATGAGCCACAAGTGCCCAGCCTTTAAGTTGTTAAAAATTTAAAAGGCAATCTAATAAGTTGTTAATGTGTTAACTGTTTTATTTTTCTATTTTAAATATATACAATATTATATATGATCATTGGAATAATCAACGCCCATAAAATTTACCCCAGCTTAAAAGATATCTTTACTCTTCTTATTTTTAATCATTTACCTAATGCTGGAATGCATTTTCGAACAGATGCAAAACTGGCCAATATCCATGGGACAATAACCAATTCCATTGCACCAGACAAAATTCCTTTACATTTCCATGGATAAAAATATTTTGCATCATTTTTAGTTTTCTACAGCATATGAAGCTGTTAAATAGCTCAAAGCCAATGCAAGGCACAGTAACCCAGAAGAGTAGACAGGTCAGAACATCCAATAATCTTTTTGCCCATTTAGTCTTTCACAATTTTCTTTGACACTAGAAAGAACTGTTGCAACCAGAAGGCATTAAGGTCAGCAAGCCCCATAACCCTTGGGGCCCAGGTTAGGGAGGCAGCCCAGAGGATAGCCTCAGAAAGCTGCTAGAAGTGTAATTTGACACTTAAAAGAGAATTAGCAATGCCCCAGATGGATTATAGAAACTAAAGGTGGCTTTTCCAAAGTCTCAGGAGCTAGGAAATCTGACAAGTGGAGAGATCCACCCATGAGAATGAAAACAGCTGGTGATGGCCTAAGAAGGTCTGCATAAAGGAAAACACATGTCTCCCTTTGCTATGCTATCTTGCAGAGCCCAGTTCAGGACATGTGGTTGAAATACAACACCTTGATTCTTGCCTGGCAACAAAGTACAAGTAAATACAATCTCCACAAGCATGCTCACTAGGAAACTTCAGGAACACATTAAGGAGGATTGTGAAGAATTCTGCCAATTTTTCAAGCACTTCACATATTGTGTAACTGATTTTTTTATTAAGTGCCTATACACTTTTGAGTTTTATGTTTGCCTGAAAACCAGTAGAGGTCCAGAAATCAAAAGCAAGCCTGAGTTTTCCATTAATGGTTTTCTCCATTCTTCAGCAGTACTCATCAGCTTCCCATTTTGCTCTGCCCTTCATTGACTAACTTGGCAATACCTGGGGTCCTTGCATCTCTTATGTAGTGAGGAAGAGCAACATATGGCAGGCAGGGGGTAACCTGAACCCTTTTGTAGTTGCTCCCTGTCCCTCCTCCTCCTCCAACCTCTCAGGGACAACCCACACCAGTAGGAAGCTGGAAAAGGTGTGAAACAGATGATTCACATATATACACACACACAAAAAAAACAGTTTATATATATATTTTTGAGCACTCAACTAGGAGTTGGGAACATCAGTTCTAATCCTATATCTAAGATCTCTTCTAGTTCTTAGATGATATGATTTAACACAGTCAATCATGCTGGTACAAAAGAACAGTAACAATACTCATTAAAGAAACAAAAAATATCAAGCACATGTTGATTTGCCACCAAGGGAAAGAATGCAAAGATATCCTCATACGCTCCAACAGCAGGATAAATCAGGACAATTATTTTGAAGGAAGAATTGGCAATATATATCAGAAGTCATAAAGAATATTCATGCCCTTTCACACAGAAATTCTACTCCTGGAAATCTGTCATTAAAGCAATCATTCAGAAGAAGAAAAAAAATTATTTGTAGGGATCATGGCGAAACCCGCCCTTTTCCCTTGGTTGGTTCACTGAAAGATCAATTCCCTTACAGCAGATTAGTAAGAGAAAAGTTTATTTCCAAATACCAAACGAATGGAGAAGAACCACAAAAATGATTACTCAAACTCTCAATGATGGTCAGAGACTTTTATAGATGCCTTTAAAAGTCTATAAAGGCATCTTTTTTTTTTTTTTGCAAAAACACAGGGTGAGGTTTATTACAAGCCTATGCTCGGGCCTTCAGCTTCGTCAAAATGGCGGATCGATCTGAACGGCCTATAAAGGCATCTTTATAGGGGGAGTTTCTAAAGGGGTGATTGCTAGAGGGGGATGTATAGTTGGAGGGAAACAGATTGATTTGTAAATTAACCTGAGAGACAGGTATTGTGTTTTGAGGTCAGGTCTGTTAGCATGTAAAAAAACAAGTCAGCAGCCTCTTTTAATTCCTAATCAGGTTACTCAGGTTTTATGTAGACGAAGGAAAGGTCTCTTCCAATGCTATCTGATCATGACTGGCTTTTAATTCAAAATATTCTTTATACCAAGGAGTCATATCTTGGGGCGAAATTTCCTTAGCTCCTTCATTCTCATAGTCTGGAACTTCCCTAGAAGTTTCACACATTAAGAGTTGAGTTGGAAACCATGGAGAGGGAGAGTGGGTTAGTAATCTAATAATAAGATGCTTGAAAAGAAATGTGAGAACATAAATTAGGATGAGAATGAATAAGCAGAAAAGAACAAATCTAAGCCCATTTCTTCACACCCCATTAAACCAGTCTTCCATTCCTGGGAATAGGTCAGTCCAATAAAATGGTTTTGCTTCATTAATTTGATGAAGAATATTTACCTTGTTCTTTAAGAGATGTAGATCAGTCTGTACTTGCCCTGACTGATTTAAGTAAAAACAATGTTTCTCCCCAATAACAGCGCAAGCTCTTCCTTCCTGAGCTGTCAAAGTGTCCAGGATGTGGTGATTTTGAATTAGGACGGATGCTATTAACCTCTGCTCAAAGTGTTCCTAATGCCTGCATGATGTTGAACACTTGTTTTATTACCATGGATTCGTGATTGCTCTTTTAATTTTGCAAGTTCCAAATGTTGGAAAAAGAATCCTAAGCATTGAAAAGAACTTTGAATTATGATATACAAGGGGATTTCTTATAATGTCTCTTTTTTATGTATATAAGGTACCACCATATGAGGAAAAGAGCCCAAGTTTGTAATCTGACTGGCATTCAAAGTAAAGTACTTGGAAACAGAGGGTGTCAGATAAGCAAGTCCACAGTGTCCTGACCATTTCAGTGGGAACCATTTGTATACCTTACTAACACATGAGATAAAAAGACCAGTGTTATTTATAGATAAAGACAAGTTAGAACTTATGATCTTCCAGCCTGAGGTTTGTTGTGTCTTCTATTCACTAGCATGTTCACATATCCAGTTGTCATGTGTCCCTGTCAATTTATAGGCACAATTGACTGAGGAATATTTGACATAAAAGGCCTTTCATCTGGTTTTGGCAGTTATATGGCTTGATGCTTGAAGTTGTCTAACCAAGTCAGTCTAGACTTTTGGTCTATCCAAATGTAATTGTTAGTGCCTCGCGGTTTAACAAGGGGAAAGAGTGAACTATCCCAAGTTGCACAGGCCTGGCCTGTGGGCTGTTCATAACATATGGTGATTTGACAAATATTGTCATTATGAAGGTTGGTGTCAGCACCATCTATGATCTTTGTGAGAGGTGCAAGAATGCCATTTGTGAAATCAAACCATAGGGTTTGATCACAATATTGTTCCAGATATCACCTAGAAAAGATACAGCAGCATTCTGATTTTCAATGCAGAGGGAAATTTCTTTTTCTTTTTTCTTTTCTTTTCTTTTCTTTTTTTTTTTTTTGAGACAGAGTCTGACTATGTCACCCTGGTTAGAGTGCTGTGGCATCATAGCTCACAGCAACCTCAAACTCTTGGACTTAAGTGATTCTCTTGCCTCAGTCTCCTAAGTAGCTGGGACCACAGGTACCTGCCACAACACCTGGCTATCTTTTTGTTGTAGTTGTCATTGTTGTTTGGCAGGCCTGGGTTGGGTTTGAACCCACCAGCCTTAGTGTATGTGGCCGTCAAACTAACCACCAAGCATGGGCACTGAGCCAGGAATTTTTTTTTTTCTAGTGATTTTACCTGAGCAAAAGATAGTTCTTGAGTTTCCACAGAAGTTTTTCTATGTCCAGTTGTCTCAGCATCAGGTGAAGTAGTATGTTGTTTCTTCTCTGGCTGTGGATACCACATCTTATCACAGGTCCATTTTCCAGATTGGTTCCACCAGGTAATCATATCAGTAGAGATAAAAATGAATTCAGGTTCCTTTGCATGATCTAGATATTAGCATAGCCAGCAATTGGACTGATTCGTTAGTGTGGCCAGGGTATGAAAGACTGGTGCAAAAGGGTGCTAGGTCTGTGCTTGACCTTCTGGAAAAACAGTAAGGTTTAGTGAAAGGAAGCCATAGTTTGAAAGAAGAGCTATAGTGGAAGATAAAAGGGAGAATGGGATAGATTGAGGCAATCTTCACTCAGCTTCCAATGTGTTAGTTCTGAAAGGGGGGGTGCTTAGAGGAAGAATTGTTTGAAAGTGGCCCATTGAGGGTTTCAAAGGGCAAGGAATAGAGATTTTTTGATCCGTGATCTTGGAAAAAGCTGTCTACTTCATGAAGTCTTCTGCTTCAGGGGCCTGGGAACTGGCCCAAGAAATCCTTACTTTCAGGGCACCTATAGGGGTGGTCTCCTAAATGTCAGTATAGTTTGGCATGGCTCACAGGAATCCAGGATTTCTTTTTCATTTTCATGACAGCATAAGTGAATAACGGTACTTTATAAGTATGTTTCCAGCAAGATGACAGGACATATCTTCTTCTAAGAACTTTGATATAGGGTGGCACCTGTGACTCAAGGAGTAGGGCATAGGCCCCATATACTGGGGGTGGCACATCCAAGCCCAGCCCCAGCCAAAACTGAAAAAAACAAACAAACAAAAAAAGAACTTTGATATACGTGTGATCTCTTGGTCAAACAGGATGATAAGCCCTGTCAGCAGGTGGAAACCGTGTTCTATTCACCTGTTGATGACCATGCTTCAAGCATAGTAGTTAACATTTCTATGTAGTTAGTCATGGTATAGAATTATTCATTTAAATCTCTATGGTGTTCAGTCAGTACAAAAATAGGTTTATGCATGTCAGTAAGCATGGAATGACAGAACACTGTTTAAAAAGGGGTTAAACCATGTCTACCAATTAGAGTATTCCAGATTTTATAAGGGCCAAAGGTAACACCTCTGGCTATTTAAGTCCAGTGTTTTGACTCTTCAAAACACTTTCAAAAGACTTTTTCAAAATCATTTTTAGTTTTAGACTTTTACATGTTACTTGCTCTGAGGATTGAAGATGACATGGGATATAAAATTTATTTATCTATTTTTTATTAAATCATAGCTGTGTACATTAATGCATTTATGGGGTACAATGTGCTTGTTTTATATACAATTTGAAATACTTACAATAACCTGTTTAACATAGCCTTCACCACACTTTCTTAATTATTGTGTTAAGACATTTATACTCCACAGTTAATAGATCTGACATGTAATCTTGTAAAATGCACCATAGGTGTGGTCCCACCAATTACCCTCTCTCTACCTATCCTCTCCCCCCACTTCCCTACCCTCTCCTATTCCCCCTTCATCTTGGGCTGTAGTTGAGTTATAGCTTTTGTATGGAAGTGTGGGTGATTATGTATTTGTTTCATGGTAGAGCTGAGTACATTGGATACTTTTTCTTACATACTTGAGATACTTTACTAAGAAGAATATGTTCCAGCTCCATCCAGGTAAACATAAAAGAGATAAAGTCTCCATCTTTTTTTAAGGCTGCATAGTATTCAATGGCATACATGTACCACAATTTATTAATTCATTCATGGGTCGATGGGTGCTTTGGCTTCTTCCATGACTTGGCAATTATGAATTGGGCAGCAATAAACATTCTGATGCAAATATCTTTGTTGCTGAGTGATTTTTAGTCTTCTGGATATATACCTAGTAGAGGAATTGCAAGATCAAATGGCAGGTCTATTTTTAGGTTCCTAAGTGATCTCCAAACATCTTTCCAAAAGGAACATATTAGATTACATTCCCACCAGCAGCGCAGAAGTATTTTCTTTTCTCCACATCCACACTAACATCTATGGTTTTGGGAGTTTGTAATGTGGGCTAATCTTACTGGAGTTAGATGGTATCTCAAAGTGGTTTTGATTTGCATTTCTCTGATCATTAAGGATGATGAGCATTTTTTCATGTGTCTGTAGGCCTTGTGCCTGTCTTATTCAGAGAAGTTTCTCTTCAAGTCCCTTGCACACACTGAGATGTGATCACTTGTTCTTTTCTTGCTAATACATTTGAGTTCTCTGTGGATTCTTGTTATTAAACCTTTGTGAAAGACATAACCTACTAATATCTTCTCCCATTCTGAGGGCTGTCTTCTTGCTTTATGTACTGTGTTCTTGGCTGTGCAGAAGCTTTTTAGTTTGATCAGATCCCAATAATGTATTTTTGCTTCAATTGCCTGTGGAGTCCTCATCATAAAGTATTCTCCCAGGCCAATTTCTTCAAGAGTTTCCCCTGCATCCTCTTCAAGTATCTTTATAGTTTGTTGTCTTTGGTGAAATCAGAAAAAAAAATCAAATAGCCAAGACATTACTGAGAAATAAAAACAAATCAGGAGGAATCACACTAACAGACTTCAGACTATAGTATAAATGTTGAAGAAATTTGCCATAACTAAACCAGCTTTCCAGGATATTCTCAGACCTATCCTCCACAATGACCATTGCAATGCTCTACCTCCGAAGTAAACTCACCCAGAAATTTTTGAACAAAACCCAACTTCCACAGTGGTGAAAGGATTAAAAATGCCCACTGGACATCCAAAAATTATGGCACCCCAAACACAACTCGACTTATCAATTCTCTCAATTAATGTGAATGGTTTAAATTCTCTAAAGAGGCATAGGCTGGCTGATTGGATACATAAATTGAGACTGGATATCTGTTGTATACAAGAATCTCACCTTACCTTAAAGGATAAAAATAGACTCAGGGTGAAGGGATGGAGTTATATAATACAGGCAAATGGAAACCAGAAAAAAGGAAGGGTTGCAATTTTAGTGGCAGATACAATTGTCTTTAAACCAACAAAGATAAAGAAAGATAAGGAAGGTTACTACATATTTGTCAAGGGAAACACCCAACATGAAGAGATTTCGATAATTAACATTTATGCTCTCTACCAGAATGCTTCTCAATGAAAAAGAAACCTTAATGGAGATGAACAACTTGATATCTTCCTGCACTATAATAGTTGGGTATTTTAACACTCCTTTGACAGTGTTGGATACATCCTCCAACATAAAGTAAACAAAAAAATATTAGACTTATACCTGACCCTAGAACAAATGAACTTTACAGACCTCTATAGAACATTTCATCCTAATGAAACTAAATATACATTATTTTCATCAGCCCATGGATCATCCTCCAAAATAGATCATGTGCTAGCATGCAAGTCTAACCTCAGCAAATTT